>PVJA010000914.1:82805-143228 GCA_004027025.1 Myocastor coypus | reverse complement strand
TAGAGCAAAGTAAAAATCACAATATGGAACAAGAAGTGTTGGAATGCTGAGACTAAGCTTGACATACTGTAGTGCTAGTGTAAAAAGCACAGCGTCTCACTGGGTACAGTTACACATGTGTATTAATGGAAATGTGCAGGAAGCTCAGAAACACCATGATAAAAAACATTATCAGCCAGTTGGACACAGTGACTTACACCTTGCAGTCCCAGTGATGCCATGATTTAAAAATAAAAATGTGAAAACGCAGGGTCACATCTCAGGGGCAATTTGTCTCTGGATTCAACTCTCATTACTGCAATGATGGCAAGATTTTCTTAAACATTTTTGACAACAAAATTTCAGTTCAATATTGTGAAAGGAGACTTCAACAATGCAAAGAAATGGTTGAATATTCAAGTTACAATAAAGCTAAATACATAACTTACCTCATTTAAAAAACTCAAACTGTAGTATGGATCTATTTATAAAGTTCAGCCTACATACATTAAGGAGAAAATGTAGAGAAAATTCTGCAACCTCAGATTTGACAACCGGTATTCACTTAGAAAATCAAAGGTGTGATTAATAAAATAAAAGTTGAGAGACTGTATTTTACTAAATTTAAAATATTTGGGGTTGGGGTGCTAGCTCAGTGGCGTTACCACCTGCCTGTCAAGGGAAAGACCTGGGTTCAGTCCCCAGCACTGCCATGTTGGTCACAGAAGCCAGGCGTGCTATGCTGGCCCCAAAATTGGGCAATGTGGTGCATGCCTGTAACCCTAGAACTTGGGAGGCTGAAACAAGAGAATCGCTACGTGTTTCAACCACATATTGAGATCCTGTAACAAACAAATACATTAAAAATTTAAAAATTTAAAGAACTAAAAATAAAAAAAATCTCATATAATTTGTTATTGATAAAATAAAAATATGTAATAGACTGAGAGATTCACTATGGTATGCTAATAAATAACTGATAAACACAAAGCATTTTTAAAACTCAACACAATAAAACAATTTAAATACTACTTAATAGACAATAGATAATATATATATATATATATATATATATGTGTGTGTGTGAGTGTGTGTGTGTGTGTGTGTGTGTGTAGAGAGAAAGACAGACAATACAAATAAAATTTTTTTCAACATAATTTTTATTAGGCAAGTATTACAAACAAACATCTGTGAGCTGTGAAAGGCTCAAGTCAGGGAGATTTTGGGGATAGCTCAATGGTTTATGCACTTGCAACGGCAATCCCAGTCAGGCACAGGGGATTTCGATTCGATTCCCACAGCCATCCTTAAGGCAGCTTGAGATAGCCAAAAAGAAAAAAAGTCCTTCTGAAACTTTTAAGTTTGCAGACCAAAACATTAGAGAAAAAGAAGAGCTACAAAGATAGTTAATATTTTGTACTAGCCCCTCTAGGTTGGTGAGGAGTCCGGACGTAAGAGAACCTATACTATAATATTCTATAACTTCGTGGTGTCACAAATTTTCTGTTCAAGGGGATTATAGGATCACAGAGGAAAAGGATTGACAATGTATAGTGTGCCTAAGAAGAGTCACCTTGAGAGAAAATATCCTCTCAGGCTTTCACAGAGAGCAAATTCGTCAAGCAATGACCATGACTTATCCAGATGGTTGACATTGACAGGAGTTCTACAAAACTACACTAAGTTTCAGGGTAAATCCTGAGGGCATTTGACAGACTCTGTCAGACACAAAAGTTACGTATTTTGTTATATAGTTCTTGCTTTAACTTGGTCTCAATCATCCATCAGAAAAGTTTGATCACGAGATACAAAAAAATAAAGACATTTTAATATGCTGAGCTGTAAAAGACTCGTCAATAGCTCCAACATTGCCAGTTCTGCTGATAACCACGACTATTATGTGCTATTTGACTATGTATACAACTACTTTCTCTTAGTTCAATGAGAAGAAAGGTTTCTACTAATAGTATTTAGAGAAGATATCATGTCTGCATCTTGTATTCTGAACAAATACTATGAAGACAATATACAATGTATTAATTATTGTAACTTTCCTACTGATCTGTTTTGAAACTGCCTCATTGTTATTTCTTTTTCATTAAAATTAAGAAAATTTTAAAAGTAAATAAAATACAAAAAAGAGAAACCACTATATAGCATCAAAATATTCATCTCTTCTATGTGCCAAAGCATTTATGATAAGTATGCATTGTAGGGGAAAAGTAATATTAAATGAAATTTAAAAAATAAGTGCCCAATAGAATTTTCTCACTGTAAATTATATCTGACACAAAAATCCATTCCATGGTCTTATGACAAAAATAAAATTTTAGAATATACCATAATAGGATACAGAGAAAAATCACCACTGAAGTACAGAGAAATAAAAGTAAAACAGCATTACAGAAAGACTGGTAGCTCTACTGGTGTGGATATAGACCAGCACATATGTACAGACACAAATAATCTACAGAGGCATTGATACAAACACAAGTTTATTTGTTCTTCCCTGAAATATGTGAAAATACCACGGAGATGGTCAATATATCCATTTGTTAACAAAGACATGTATATTTTTCATAAGAAAAAGAAAGACATATTCATAGATTAATAAGCATCAGTGGTTATAAATGTCACAACACACAGCTCAAACCACTGCATATCTATATTTGAGTATATATTATAGATAAGGAAAATATATTATCAAAAATATACTAACCATTGTAATAGACATATCTCAAAATGAGGCATACAGATAGACTACGGATATGGAAATCCTTAATATCATTTATCTTTCTGGAAATGTAAGTCTAAAACCACAATGAAGCACCACCACCTAGCCTATCAAGAATGGGATTCATCAGAAAGACAGAGAGAGACGCTGAGTACCAGAAGCTACGGACAATGCCGAGCCTGCTGGATAGGACAGGTGGATGGTGTCTTTGGAGAAACTGGAGGGAGGAGAAACCCAAGAGAGCTAGTCCAAATGGGCATTTTTCTGTTGATACCTAAAATTCTGGAAAGATCTGAAACAGCAGGAAATCCTATCCACAGCCAACCATGCCACATTTGAAAAGAATAGTAAGCCACGGATTGGAAAACAGAGCTGATTAGTCAGGGACTAATAAGAGTTGGTATGTTTTGGTTTTTGTTGTTGTTGTTGTTGTTGTTTTGTATTGGGAATCAAACACAGGACCTTGTACTTTCCAGGCAGACACTCATGCCAGCCACTTAGCTATCTCCCTGACCTCAGGTTTGCATGCAACAAAACCAGAGGAAGGTTTACATGTGAAGAAACAGAGTCACTGAAGGCAGAGGACTTCTGATGATATACCAGGGAGAAGTCTCTGGACAAACATGGAGTCACCTCCAGATTTGTTGGAAGCAATGGGAAGGAGATTGGGAGATCACCAGCGGAAGTCAACAGAGGACTTGTCAAAGTGCATCAGATCTTTTTCTTTTCAATGTATTTACTACGGCATTTACAGTGTCTCACCACACAGATCTGACTCATAGCGATCCTCCTATTTTCAATCTCCGAAACGGTGGGTACAGGCCCGACCTTGAGGCAGAGACAAAAGTTTTCAGTCCTCACAAAATTTGCATCCAGCACAAAGGTTTGCGACTGGGAAGTGTGTCCACAGTGACGCCTGACCACACAAGGTGGGCAGTTCAACCCCCTTCAGGGAGAAAACTGTGTGGCTGCCTGTGAGCAAACTATGACCAGGGTGTGAAGAGAATGGAGGGCTTTTCAAAGTATGTGCTCTCAGCAATTTTTCTCTTAACTCATTCTCATCTTCTGTTCCCTTTAGTTTTTTTTTCTACCCTCCTCATTTCCTTATCCTATTGTCTTTCTTGAACTCCTTTCCATCACTTATGTGAAAGGAGGTAGTTGTCTAGTTCAATGGTATCTCGGGGCATTAACGTGGTCTTAGCAGGATCAAGTGATCGGTAGGTTGCAGTGCACAAGGGCCATGCATTTAACTTCATACTTTGTTCTCCTCAGTAGCAAACAGAATATCAAGGTCACTGCACGCTTCCACCTTCTTTAGCTTGCTGCTACTGCCATCCTGTCCTGATCTCATGGTTGGGTGAATCCTTTACTATGTTGTAGACATATTTTTCTTGAAAAATAACTTCAGTCCTATCATGCATCCTCAGATGGACTACTGTGCTTGGCCATTTTGAATGATGCATTCTTTAGGTTTAAAATAATTTGTTTTAGACAATATAGGTCTTTCCAAATACAAATGCTCCTGTAAAATGCTTCATGCCAGATTTTAAAAGCTTGAGGTGACTCCAAGATAAGAGAATTACCAACCAATGAAAACAGAAAGTGTTAGGATAGGTTTTCTCTTCAAACATAGGGAAAAAATAATGCTATCAACACATGCTTCCATGGTAATCTTTTCCTTTAAAACAATCATTTCCTTAAGAAAAGTTTTTCATATGCAAGGTAAATGTTTCTTTACAGGTTTGGGAAATGTCTTTTGGATAAAACATACATCATTCTCTTGTCTTGAAAGATATTTAGTAAGTTGACCAGGGAGATATTTTTGATCTATTCACTGTTAAAATTATCATACAAAGAACATAGCTTAAATTTAGTTAAAGACATGTAGCTATGGACAGGATGACACATTTTGAAAAGTTAAGGTTTTTATTTCAGCATTCAGTGGCTTAAATGATTATGGGGGGGGGAGAGTAACAGGAATATCACACAAGAGATGGAGAGACAGACAAGCTACATCGCAGTGATTCAGTTAGCAGTAATGTAGTAAGATAGAGGCTATGGCTAAAATTTGAAACTAGTGCTTTAGCTATTCAACAAATATTAACTGGAAGCAACATACAGCAGCAGCTTACAGTATAGCCCTTTAAAGTCATGTTCAGAGCTTGAGGCCTCAGTCACTCATGGATTTTTTTTTCCTTAGAACTTAACTAGGCAAAAAGATAAAGAGACAGAGAAGGCTAAATTTTTCCCTCACCATAAAAAATATATGAAGGTAACACTTCAGTCATTTCCAATTTCTAGAAATACTATGATATGCTGCACATTACATTTAACCTGTCTTCTGGATATTATTCAATGAATGGTGAGAGAATTGCAGTTTGTTTTGTTTTGCTTAGCTTTGTTTTTCACATAGGTCTTGCTCTGTAGCCCCGGTCATACTCTTGCTATGTGGTTCATGCAGTGCAGTGGCTTCCCTGGAACTCAAGGCAGTCTGCCGCAGACTCCCAAGTGCTGACATCATAGGCATTCACCACCATGCCCGGCTAAGTCTCACGTCTGAAATAAAAATAGTGCTCCTCTATTGGTAAAAATATTCAAATTGAATCCCTTGAAGGTTGTTGTTGTATGTCATGTTACCAGGATCTTTTGCGGAAGGATTGACATTTATTTGCAGGTACTTAAATACAATGTAAAAGCGTCATAGACTGCATTTAAGTTTTTTTTTTGTTGTTGTTGTTTTTTTTTTTTTTTTTGTCTTTTTGAGACAGGGTCTCGCTATGCAGTTGAGGCTGGCCTTGAGCTCAATTTTGTAGCCCAGGTTGGTGTCGAACTCGCACCAATCCTCCTGCCTCAGCCTCCCAAGTGCTGGGATTACAGGCGTGAGCCACTACGCCCAGCTTAAGTTTAAATATATATTGTGGGTGTGCCCATTATTCCTAATATACCAACTCGAATGGATCACCAATCCCATAAAAATGTAAGCGTTGTGTATTTCAAATATGTATTAACAACAAATAGAATAATACAAATGAAATAACTACCTAGCCAATAAGGAAAGCAGTTTTAGTAGCATTTGTGGGTGTTTGACATATGGGACAGTGAGGTGAGCAAAGCAGACCCACCCTGGACATGGTCAGCATCAACCAATAGGATTGCAACATGGGAGAAGAACAAGGGAAAGAAGAAGCAAATGCTCACATTTTGAAAGACCTGTCTTGGCCTTGCTTGGGACATGATCTGCAGTTTTTTCATCTTCTGTACTTAAGAATGGGCTTCCAGGATACCATTATTAGAATGGTTCTGTGTACTTGATATCACTTGTGCTGCTGCTTGTATCTGTAGTGGTTGATACAATGTGTCAACTTGGTTGAATGACTCAGCAGCCTGCTTCCCTGTGGGTGGGAGCCCCACTCTGGGGTACAATTGGTTCCGCCCTGGAGCGTGACCAGGGCTCTCCTAGGATATGATTGGCTTTCTCCCTAGAGCAGGATCAAGGGCCCATCCCGGGGTATGATTGGTTCCACCCTAGGGCGCAATGAGCCCACGTCAGAGTGACTGAGTACAAAAAAGACTTTTTAAAGGGCTGAAGGAATCAACACTTCACTTCATCGGAGAAGCTTCAGTCTTCGTATTCAGACTGGACTTCATCGTCTGGCTTGCAGCGCAACTCTTCGGCCTTCGACTTGGATCTTTCACCATGCTTCGCAGACTCTTCAGCGTCCATTACAGACACTTCAGACTTCCATTGCAGACCCATCAGCCAACAGAGACTTACACGGAGTGCTGCAGTGAAGTCCAGACCTCGGGATTGAATTCTTCAGCCCGAAGTGTGCAGACGCTCTGTGTGTGCTTCCTCATCTGACTCTGTGGCTGACTATTGTAAGCGAATCTTATAATTGCTTATAGATTGTATATTTAGTGTTAATATCCATTCCTTATATTATATCTGTTCTGTTCCTCTAATTAAAACCCTGACCAATACAGTATCTTCTTAGACTGAACAGGTAGTAGACTTTCGAGTTCTTCACAGTGTAGATGACCATTGTGAAGTTTTCTCCTTCTGATCTTGTAAGCCTACCTAATAAATTTCTATGTAGGATTACACATGCATTATCTATTCTGTTCCTCTAGAGAACATTGTCTAATGCACTTACTGGGATATTATTTCTCTAAACAAATGGAACAGAAATGGGACTTGGTAAGTTTGGTAATAAATTAAACAAACCAAGATAAAATATGTGAAGGTTGTTAGAATATGTCACCTTCCTGAATTAATTATTCCAAAAATAGCTATTAATCTATAGTGCTTGGGAGATAACTCAGTGGTATAAGTGCCTGCTTGGCAACTGCAGGTCCTGAGTTCAACTCCTGGTACCAAAAAGAAAAAAGTCAGCTATTAACCTATAGCTGAAATAAATTAACTTTAGGAAAGTCAATAGTATTTTTCCTGACCAAATAACTGTATTGATATTTTATGCAATTCATTAAAAATAAATTACATATGCTTAGCAAGCATGAAGGTAATTGTTTTTTCTAGCATGAGCTTTATATATCATCAAGAAACAAACTTGGATGCCCAGATTATATCAGGTAAAATCGGATTTTCTGGTGTAATTGAAGGGTTCTTTGTAAAGGGGAATTTAAAACAGATTCTAGTGATTATTTCATATGATATACCTTTTGTTTACTGCAAGTCTTATAAACTTTAAACAGGAAAATAAATATTAAAAATGAAGAATAAGGTAAGATTACTGGGTCCTTTGTAATTAAAGTTTCATTCAGATGTTGTAGTGGATAACTTTGTTTTATGAACACCAGTTGAAAATTCTAATTCAAGTTTTCCTGCCCCTACATCCTGTCTTCAGCAATTCAGCAGAGAATGGTACTTTCTGGAGGATGCAGGGAGAAACAGAACATAGACACAAACGGAATGACACTGAAACAACGAAGTGGTGTACCTGATTAAAATAGATGATTCCAGGGGCTGGGAAGATAGCTCTGCAGCACAAGTGCCTGCCTGGCAAGTGCAAGGCCATGAGTTTGAAACCCAGTCCTGCAAAAAAAAAAAAAAGAAGAAGAAAATAAAATAGATGATTCCTGTTTCCAAGACGGACAGGTGCATCAGTACCTGTGAGGAATGACTGCTGGAATATCTTCTTCCTGACTTAACTGCTCTTTAGGTTATAATTATCATATACTGTTTTTGTTAGAAGTACAGGGACACTTGGAAAGAATTTAAAGGAAAGGCAGGCGTGGTGGTGCACACCTGTAATCCCAGCTCTCGGGAGGCTGAGTCAGGAGGATCAGTGTGAGTTCGAGACCAGCCAGGGCTGCAAAAGTGAGCTCAAGGCCAGCCTGAACATCATAGCAAGACCCTGTCTCAAAAAAGGCTGGTAAAAAAAAAATAATAATTTAAAGGGAGGTAGAATTAGATATGCAATGTCAGGGTAACAAGAGTCATTGATTTGAAAAATGTTGCATCTGACTATTTATAATGAAGAGTTCTATAGCACAGATTTGGTAGCATAATGATCAGAATTTTTACTGCAAGGATCTGAGTTTGCACTGGAGGAAAAGCAATCTGCCAGAAAGAGCGCTGAGCGCTTAGTCCTGCCTCTGAGGGGTGGATGCTAGTTCTGCAGTGCTGCTAATGGCAGAACTCTCCACTGCAGCCATTTGCTCCAATTTAAATAGAGAAAGAACTAGCTTTAGTAACAACAGAATCTTTCCAAAATGTAAATTAAAGTACTGTGCCTCAGTTTTTATTTTCTAAAAACTGAAAAAAATAGAAAACAAACAAAAATCAATAAGAAAGGTAGTCTAGATTCAGACAGTGAAGGGAACCCTTAGCCGGATTTATAAACCTGGAACTTGCTCTATATGAAAAAGAAGATTTTAAACCTGACGAGGCATTCCCACGATGCGCTACAACCAAAACGTAACAGTGGAGCAATTTTCACTTTGAGTCTGCAACAGTGTGGACCCTTGAACTGCTGCTGATGGCATTGAAAGTAAAAGCAAATTCTTTGAACAACACATTTATAAAATTTAACATTTCCATATCTGTGAATTTTAATTAGATTTCAGAAAAAGCACATACAATATTATATTTACCAAAGAAAAAGTTAAGCATGCGCTCTGGCATTTAATGTAAATTATATCTATCACAACTACATATAGTGATTACAATTTGGAGTATAGGAATTCAATCTTATGAATCAAATATATTTATTCATTTATCTGTTTATTTATTTATGGATTCTGTGGCCAGCTCAGCTTACCCTGGGAGCAGTTTGACTAAGCTTGCCTAAGCAGGCACTTTAGACCACTGAACTATCTCACTGGCCCAAATCAGATTTACTTTTAATGCCTGTATATAGTGTTGAAAATATCATTACCATAATGTTCACATAAGTGTTAAATTCTGTAAAATGTTTCCTAATATCAAAATCTTATGAGTGGTAAAAGTAAAAATTCTTGAAATTTATCAAACTTTCAGTAATAACAGAGAAAAGCTATGCACAAAGTAAAATCTGAGGTTCTAGTTGAAATACAGTTGATTACATAGGACACCTCATAGAATTTGTATTTATTTATGCAAGCATTAATTATATATAATGATCATGTATACAAAATGTATGTTTTAGGTAGTATATAATTCATATATGTATATACTATATTATAACAGTGATGCAGAATAAAATTTTTACCAAAATTTACCTTGTTTTAATATTTAGAAATCTTGAAAATTGTTAGAGTATTTTGCCTCTAATTGATAAAAGCCATATTGCAAATGCACAACCAATATCAGTGATTTCAAACAAAAATTGAAAACTTTTCCTCTACACTTGGGAATGAGACCAGGATTCCTGTTCAATAAAACACTTACAAATTTAGCCAGGGGAATTCTGCAAAAACAAGAAATGACGTGATATTAACAGGGAGGGCAAAGGTCACATTACAGCAAATGTCGTGACCATGTAAAGGAGGCCTTAAAATCTCAACCACTGGGCCAGCAAGGTAGTTTAGTGGTCTAAAGAGCCTGCTTCGGCAAGCTTAGGCAGCTCCAAGGACTAAGGTTCGATCCTGGCCCCACATGCTGCGCCAGCCCCACCCCCAGGGGAGGCTGAGCCACTCATATATATATATATATATGTAATATATATATGTAATATATATATGTTATATATATGTAATATATATATGTAATGTATATGTAATATATATATGTAATATATATATGTTATATATGTAATATATATATGTAATATATATGTAATATATATGTAATATATATGTAATATATATATGTGTGTAATATATATATATATATATCACAGTTAAAACAAACCTCTACTGTAAACGTCTTCCTAAAGACACTGTCTTTTCTTTAACATATGTTTTGTCACTTGGATTTGCTTCTATTGTACTTTCTGTTCTACTTTCTTGATTTCCATTTCTGTTTCTATGCCAGTACTGACTAGTTGAACTACTAAAAGGTCTTTGGGCACAGATGAAAGAAATGTACAGTGTAAATAGATTTTTCTGTTAGTGTTATTAAAACAAATTTTAGAAGCTATTTCTCAACAATATGTCATGTAATTTAAACAGGAATCATGGGCAGAACTAGTTAAGAAGAATTCTTTTATTTCAAGATTATTTTTTTGGTACAGGGTCATGCTACACAACTTGGACTCTCATAGGGATCCTTCTCTCTCAGTCTACAAAAATGTTTTTTTTTTATTTTTTTTCTTTTGTTTTTTATACCACTGGGTATCAAACTTAAGACCTTGGGCTTGCCAAGCAGGCACTTATACCTCTAAGCTATTTCCCAGTCCCCAATTCTTCTCTCTCTCTCTGTGTCTCTGTCTCTGTCTCTCTCTCTCTCTCTCTCTCTCTCTCTCTCTCTCTCTCTCTCTTTTTCTCTCTCTCTCTGTCTCTCTTTTTCTCCTCTACCCCCCTTTTTCTGAACGAGGGATTGAACTCAGGCCCTTGCAGTATCTAACTTTTCAAAAAGATGAGATCCCACTTATTGATCATTTGAAGTATTTCACATGCAGTTTGGTTTTTGTTCATGAACTCTGAAACCTGCATTTTTAAAACTTAGAAATTAAAACAGAGAGGAAAAATTACAATTAAAACAGAAAAAATTACAAGTGGTGCAAAATTGCACTTATTAAAATGATATGCATTTCACAGTATTTGCTGTAATAGTTTTGTCCTCCCACCAGTTATTCATACTACCAGATAGATACATGTAAAATTAGAAGAAAGAAGAAAATAAAGAAATGTATAAGAAATTAAGAAAAGAAAAAATGTAATACAAAAAAGGACAACCAACAAATTATTATCTGCTCCTTTCCATAGACCAGCACAAATGCATGGCACGGCTGTCCAAACCATCCTGCCTACGAACATAGATAATTATCTTTCCCCCACATCCTCTACTGTCTTTCTGCTCAACTCAGTACGTTTTTCCATTTGAATGAGTTCATTCCCTTTCTCTTAGAAACTATTGTACCTTTGATATCCCCCCCCTTTTTTTTTTCTTTCAGATATACTAAGGAGGCAATATGATTTTGCTCATTCAGGTCTGAATAATTTGTGCCCTAAGTGCATCCATTTATTGATAAAAGACTCAAGTTTGTCCTGTAGTCTTAGTTACTCTTCTCTTATTGCTGGGACAAACACCCAACACTCAAAAAGAGCAAAGGAAAGATTTATTTAGCTCACAGTTCCTGGAGGTTTCAGTCCATATTCAGCTGGCTCCAATGCAGAGAGGCACATGGCAGAGAACAGCCTTTCATGGAAGCAGCTAAGAGCAAGAGCAATGGGAGAGATAGCAGCTCCCCAAGCAGCTAACTTCTCTTCCTCCCTTACATTGAAATGCAAATCACCTGCCCCAGGGAAAGTGTAGCACCCATTTTGACAATAATCAATTACAAATCCCAGAAGCTCCCCCATGACTACATGAGGCTTTGGGGGACACCTATACACAAACCATTACAACTGTTACATAGCTGAGTAATAGTCCATTGTGTAATACCACACCTTCTCTGTCCGTCCTTCAGTTGATGGGCATCTGGATTGGTTATAGGATTTAGTTCTAACAAATTGCACTGGGTGTGCATATATCATTGCAACATGATGTTTTCAGTTGCTCTGGAAAAATTCCAGGAAGGAAATAGCTGGCTTGATTGGGATCTGTAATTCTAGATTTTTAAGGAATCTCCGTGTTGATTTATATACTGGTTGTACCCATTTGCACTTCCACCAACAGTAGAGATGGGTTTATTTTGTTCCACAGCTCCTCTGGCATTTGTTATTGGCTGAATTCTTGATGTTAGCTAATCTTTCTGGGGTAATATAGAATCTCAGTGTTTTAATTTGCATTTCTCAAATGTTGAATGTTTTTTTTTTCATATATTTATGTGTCATTTCTATTTCTTCCTCTGAGAAAGTATGCATTTATCTTAGATGTTGATTTTTAGATTGGGTGTTTGAGTTTGTGGAGGCCTGATTTTTAATTCATTGTATGTTCTAGATAGAACACCTTTATCAGAGGGACAGTCAGTTATAATTTTTTCCCAGTTTATGGGGTTTCTTTTTACTCTGGTGGAGATTTGCTTTGAAGTGCAGGTACTTTTCAAAAAGATGATATCCCACTTGTTGATCATTTGAAGTATTTCTCATGAAATTTGGTTTTCTTCATGAATTCTGTACCTACCTCTGTCTTTAAACTTTTTATCTACATTTTCCTCCAGAAGGTTCATTATTTCCGTTTTACTATTTAAATCTTTGATCCAACTGTAGCTCTATGCATAGGCATTGGTCTTATTTTAGACTTCAGCATGTAGAAGGGAAGTTTTTCCAACACTACTTATTAAAGAGGCTATCTTTCTTCCAGTGAGGCTGTATGACCCATTTATCAAAGACAAGGTGGGCCGGGCTGTGGTGGTGAATGCCTGTAATCCCATCACTTGGGAGGCTGAGGTAGGAGGACCAGTGTCATTTCAACACTAGCCTGGGATCCAAAAAGTGAGCTCAAGGCCAGCCTGAACTGCAAAACAAGACCCTGTCTCAAAGAGACAGAAAAAAAAAAAAAAGATAAGATGGGCAACTGTGATTGTGGTTGTGTTTGCATCTTCTTATCTGTTCCATTGACCCTCAGGTATATGTCTATGCCAGTGCAATACTGATTTTACCACAGAAGCTGTATAGTATAATTTCAGGTCAGGGATTGTGGTAATGCCTGCATTTCCTTTGTTTCCTAGGATTGTTTTTGAAATTCTAGGCCTCTTCTGGTCCAAAATGAATTTGAGGGATGTTTCCTCTAGCTATGTGATGTATACTAATGGTATTTTAATTGGGATAGCACTGAATCTATGTAATAATTTTGGGAGTCTAGTCATTTTCACAATGTTGTTGGTTCTTTCTATCCAGAACCATGGGATATTTTGTCATTTTCTCAAATCCTCTTCAATCTGTTTTTTTTTTTTTTTTTTTTTTTTTTTTTTTTTTTTTTTTTTTTTTTTTTTTTTTTTTTTTTTTTTTTTTTTTTTTTTTTTTTTTTTTTTTTTTTTTTTTTTTTTTTTTTTTTTTCAGAGAAAGTTTTACTGTGTAAATCTTTCACATCCTTTGCAGGATTGATTCCTAAGTATTTAATTTTTTTTCTTTTTTCTTGGATATTATTTTGAAAGACTTACTTTTCCTAGTTTTTCTCCCAGTGTATTCGTTTTGTGTACAAAAGTGATACTGATTTTTGGGTGTTGATTTTGTATCCTGCTACATTGCTGAATTTGGTCATTAAATCTACAAGACTGGGTGAAATTTTGGGGGTCCTCTATGTAGGATATCACGTCGTCTGCAAATAATGGTAATTTCACATCTTTTCCAATCCTTATTACTTGCATATCTTTCTTGTCCAATTGATCTGGCTAATGTTTCCAGAACTATATTGAATAGAAATAGTGACAGTGGACGTCATTGTCTTGTTTCTGATTTTAAAGTGAAGGCCTTCTTTTTATTCTCATGTAGTACTATGTTGGCTTTGTTTCTCACAGATGGCATTTATCAGATTGAGATATAGGTTATCTATTCTGATTCTCTTAGGATTTTTATCATGAATGAGTATTGTACTATTTCACAGATTATTATATGATCTTGATTCATGTTTCCATTGATGTGCTATATTATGTTTATGGATTTGCATATGTTGAACCTGGCCTGCATTCCTGAAATTAATCCCACTTGGTCATGATGTATACTCTTCTCAATAATTTGCTGTATTTTATTTGTTAGTATTTTATTGATGCATTTTGCATGTATATTCATTAGATATTGGCCTGTCGTTCTTTTATTTAGTAGGATCTTTCTCTGGTTTTTGAATGAGAGTAATACTTGTCTCCAGGAATGAATTTGGGAGGAAAGCTTCCTTATCAATTTTACTAAAGAGTTTGAGAAAAGTTTGCATTACATATTCTCTAAATTTGTTTAAGAATTCTGCTATGAATCCATCAAGACCTGGGCTTTTCTTTGTTGGTAGATTTTTATTATATTTTCCATTTTTGTTTCCCATCATTGTTTATTCAGAGTTTAGAAAGTTTCTTGTCTGTTTTGACATTTTATATGTGTATTGGGGAGGGTTTTACTTAGAGAAGCAGAACAGATATAATATAAGGAATGGATATTAACACAAATATACAATCTATAAGGAATTATGAGATTGACTTCAATAGTCAGCGACAGAGTCAGATGAGGAAGTGTGCAGAAGACATCTGCATACCCCAGACTGAAGAATTCCATCCCAAGCTCTGAAACTCACTACAGTTTTCTATGTAAGCCTCTATATAATGGGTCTGTGATGGAAGACTGAAGTGTCTGTGATGGACACTAAAGAGTCTGCAGCGGAAGGTAAAAGATTCAAGCTGGAGGCTGAAGAGTCTTCGCTGCAAGCCAAGCTATGAAGTCCAGGTCGAATGCAAAGACTGAAGCTCCTCTGATGAAGTGAAGTCTTGAATCCTTCCTCAACTTCTTTATAAAGTGTTTTTGTGCTGAGCCACTTTGAGGTGGGCCCCTTATGTCCTAGGGTGGAACAGTCATACCCTAGAATGGGCCCCTGATCTCACTCTAGGAAGGAGTCCACCATATCCTAGGCAGGCCCTGTTCACACTTTAGGGAGGAACCAATTGTACCCCAGGGTGGGATTCCCACCAACAGGGAACCTGGCCTCTCAGTCATCCAGCCAAGTTGTCACAATGTATCAGCTACGACAATATGTGTCTAGGAAACTGTCTATATTCTCTGTTTTCTATACTATGAGGCAAAAGATTTTGGAAGTAGTGACTTCACCCTATGCATTCTTTATTGTATAAATCTGATGTTTTTAATTCCTTTTTTTGGTTAAACTGGCGAAGGGTTTATTAATTTTATTTATTGCTTTAAAGCGACAAACCTTTGATTACTTTATTCTTTGTATTTTTTTCTTCATCTCCAATGTATTCATTTCTGCTCTATTCTTTATAGTTTGCTTCCTTCTTTGGGCTTCACTTGCTCTTCTTTTTTTAGGAGCCTGAGTAAAGCATAAGATCATTTTACTGAACTTGTTCTATGTTCCTGATGTGTTATTGTATCGCTATAAATTTTCCTCTTAAGACAGCTTTCACTGCATCCCAATTTTATGTTGTTCTTTGATGTTATTGTTTTAGGTTGTTCTTCAAGGTTTCAGTAAGTTATATCTGCATTTTCCTTTGACTTTTAATATTTAATTTCTTTTTCAATCCCGTCTTTCACACACTGGTTGTTTACTAAGTTGTTATTTAATTTCTTTACGTTCGTGATGTGTTCATGATTTCAGTTGTCAACAATTTTCAGTTTTATTGCACTGTAGTCACATAGTATGCACTGGATAATCTCAGTGCCTTCGCATTTACTTAAGAGTGTTCCATGTGCTAGTAGAGGTTTTATTTTTTGAAAATATCCCATGGGCAGCCTTTTTAGAATGTATATGCTGTTGTTGTTGGGTGAAATACCCTGTAAAGGCATACCAAATCAATTTCTTCACAAATTTATTTTTGTTCTATTATTTCTTTTCTGCTTTTTTGCCCCATTGATCTACTTCTTTGTGACAGTGGCACATTAAAGTTCCCCATTACGATTATATATTTCTTCATTTGATTTTTATGTATATGTATGTTAAAGTTTGACTTATGTGTGTGTGTGTGTGTGTATATATATTTGTTATCTCTTCGTCTTACAGTTTTCCCTTAACAAGTGTGTAGTGACTTTGTCTATGAATTTTCTTTTGAGTTAAATGTGTTTCCTATATATAGCATACTGTTGTACTTTGTTTCTTAGTCCCCTCTGCTAGTTTGTTTCTTTCGCTGGTGAATTGAAGCCATTCGCTGATATGTATTGGCTTAACTTTGTCATGTTATTTTTTTGCTATAGTTTGCATATTTTTCCCCCTTTATAATTGATTGTTGTATTTGGTGGTTCTTTTATGTTGTTCTTCAAGCTGTGATCTCTTCGGTCTCTTTCTAGAATATGTCATTACTCATTGTATTGCTGGTTTGGTATTCATGAATTTGTTTAGTTATTCTTTATAGCAGAAGTATTTTATGTTGTCACTGAATTCAACAGATAGCCTTGCAGGGTATCATATCAGTCTGAGCTGGAAGTCATTTTTGTTTCAGGACTTGAAACGTTTCACTGCAATTTCTTCTTGATTTGATGTTTGTGTTGAGAAATCTGCCAGCATTCTATTCAGCATTCCATTGTAGGTGATCTTTTTCTTTTTTCAAGCATCTTTTGATATTCTATTCTTTTGCTCAATTTCTAAGATCTTATTATATGTTTAGATGTAGATATATTGTGATTATGGCTGTATAGAATTCTATATGCCTCGCTTTTCCTTATGCCAGGTTCTTTTCTCATATATGGGAAGTTTACTGTTATTTCTTCTGTAATAGCCTTTTTATGTTATTCGTGCAGCTCTCACTGCTTCATTGACAGCTATTATGCTTACATTATTCTTTTCTTGTGTCATTGGTAGCTGCTGAGATGTTAATTCCTGCCTCCTTGTTAGTGTTAAGGGATCATTCTTTTCATGTTCATTAGCTGAAGCACTGTCTTTGAGGTCTGAAATTCTATATTTAGTTTCATGCAAGTGGTTTTGCCAGTTTTCAGTGGAGTTCTTACTTTCCTGGATATCTGTTTGAATCTGTTTCACACTTTCTGCTCCTTCCCTGTATTCTTCACTTAATGTTTTCATTATTTTTATATTCTTTTTTATATTCTTTTTTGTATAAATGTACTCTTTATCTGAGATGAGCAATTTTTTTCATCATTGCTGTCTTTTCTTTTTGGACTTGCGAGTTTATTTTTGATCTTATTTCTTCCATGGCCTTATGGACTTGTTTCTCTACCTCAGTTGCTGTCATTTCTGAAATTTCAGGTGTGTGATTTCCAAGCTTTTGTATGTCCTTGTCTCCTGAATTTGTTTTGTGTTTTGGCATTTCAGAAGCTCCCTTTAATCACTCAGACAAAATCCTACAGTTCACCCAGAGTCTGTCAAAGTTCTTAAATGGCTCCAAGAAATGTCTGTGCCTACACATACTCGGCCCAGGAGTGCAGTTCTCCTGTGTACCACAAGCACATCAGAGTGTTCCTAAGTTCCTAAAGTCTTGGACTGATACCAACAGAAGCCCCAATGCAAGCGCTGTGGGGGTTAGGCAAGGTCAGCACTTACCAGAATCCTAAAGGCTGCACAGTATCCACCAAAGTTCTTAAACGTCACCAGGCAAGCTTCATGCCTGCATACACTGGACCCATAGGTCGCAGCTCTCCTGCATCCCGTTAGCCATTCAGAGTCCACCTAATTCTTAAAAGTCGGGATATAGCAGCAGCAGAAGTTCCACTCTGACATGTTGGGGACTAAGTAAGGTCAGAGTTTAATAGGCTGCCCAGAGTCTCCAGTGCTAGGATAGCAGTTGTCTGCCACCAAACCCAGGTATGTGGCCAGCACTTGGTGAGGCTGGCTGGGCATGCATTAGAGTGTTCAAACCCAGGTCCTGGCACTCGCCAGGCAGGTGCTTAGACTGCTAATCTTTCTCCTCAGTCCTCAACTTCCTATTTCACCTGTTTTCATCCTTCTCTACTCTTCTTTCATGATAAGCTACAAAAGAGCATTAAAAGATAATATTTTATTTTCTCTCAAAATAATTTATTTTTAAGAACCACAGTAATGTTATAGAATTTGAATTTCCAGTAGAAAAAAATAAAATGTGAAGCTTTGAGTTTGGCTATTTTCCTTTTTGTAAAGTTTATATTAGTTTCACTTTACTTAATAATGTAAATTTGCTGAGATAAATAAGCTCCTACATTAGTAATTTTTAAGTTCACCAATTTTAATGACCGTATGTCTCCTGAAAGCACTTGTCTACATAAAATTTCCTTGGAAATAACCAAAAATATATCAATTTGAGGGTACAAGTTTACTTTTTATCATTATCTTTTATGTCTCCACTCAAAACTGCTATCCAAATTTTCTTCAAGTTTGAGGAAAAATGGACAGTATGTCTATTTAAATATTTATTTTTTATTTGAGACAATTTCAGATGATTTTTAAAATATTTTCAATGTAATGAAAAATAAATCAAATGATTCCTAAGCATCTACAAGGATGGATTAAGAGTGTAAGGTATGGTGCATTTGAATTTGGACTATAGAGGGATAGCATTTAGGATATCTCTGAATGTCATATATTTAAAAATTCACCCAACTCAGAGTCAGTTATTATGAACAGATTTTATGAGACAAATAATACTATAAATATTAAGCAACAAAAATTTAGGTAAGTCAGTTTCATGTATCCTTCAGGGGTATAGAAATGTAGGGATATATTTACTCCTTAAGAAACTATTTCAAAAATTCTTATATTATTATGTAATAATCAGTGGAAAATTTTATATTCTACATTTCAGGTCTGCCTGCATCTCATTATTTAAAAATAAAAATCATTTTATCTCATTCAGTATTATTGTTAATGCAGCAGAAACAACTTCATATTTGAGCCTAAAGTACTCATCTCACCATTAGAATATGTGGTAGATAATTCATATGACATTCTGGTGAAGCCTATTAAATGGTTTTACATATTATGAAATCTATTTATTTGTTTATGGGATGGATTAAATCACAGAGAAATGAAACAAATAGGGTTTGGATTGATAGCAATATATTATAGACAATTTGAAAGTCCCCCAGTTGGTAATTGAGACATGTTCTATGTTGTTTCTGTAAGGACATGGCTTATCGTTCAATATTTTTTTTCAACTTGATAAAACATAAAATTATTGAGTTCATAATTTTTGTAGTTTACCTTTTTTAACTTAAGACAATCAAGAAATGAAAGAAGCTAAATTTAATTTTTAATTGTATTACTTACACTCTCTGTGATTTTGTTTAGTTTTCTACACATTTGTCATGGTTTTTACCTAAATATTCCCTCAACCTCTCATGTGGTCATAGGTCAGGCTTCTAGGAAGTGTCTGTATCTAGGGAGTGTGCTTCTAGGATAAAAGATGTGATGCTGGTATTGATTCGTGGAGCTAGGCTAGGGCTAAGGGTGCCTCAGACTGGATGAGTGCTAAGGGTGCATAATGTTAATAGAATGTAAGGGACAGAAAGACTGTGGTAGCTTCTTGCAGACTGTGTGCTTGCTACTCCACTGCTTTGCTGCTTTCTTTCTACCATGATCTGCTTCTGTTCTGGAATGCCTCTCTGCCATGCCACCCTGCCCTGGAACCAACTGACTATGGAAGGAAACTTATAGAAACTATGAGCTAAACAAACGTTTTTTCTTTAAGTTTTGATGTCAAGTATTTTGTTTCAGCAATGACAACAATGACTAAGGCAATATTTGATTTTGTAAGCATTGCTTATTATAAACTTTTATGTCTTCTTTTTTGATATGTTTGCTATCACAAAAGACAGAGGTGCAGTGAGAGAGAGAGAGAGAGAGAGAGAGAGGAGAGAAGTAGAGACCAAGACAGAGACAGAGATAGAGGTATAGGTATTTCTCTCTCTCTCTCTCTTTCTCTCTAATAAATCTGTCTGTCTGTCTGTCTATCTGTCTGTCTGTGTGTGTGTGTGCGTGCGTGTGTGTGTGGTGTATCTCAACAATGTTCAGTGTTGATGATTATCAGTTATGAAATAGTGATTTTTATGAACTGAAATGAGCAAATTATATGGATTTCCTGTGTTAGAAATAAATCAAAAGGCATTTTGTTTTGGTATTTTGAACTATCACTGGAATAAAGGCAATGTTATTAGCTAAAAAAAAGAATAGTAGAATATTGTGAAAAGTAATTGATTTAAATTCCAGGTGATAATGAATCATAAAATATATATTATGATTTTATGCCTCCTTCCCTTTATGTTCTCATCCACATAATCAATGACTATATTTCCATTATAGAGTCAGGAGTTTGATACTCTTGACCTTCCAAATTGCTAATTACTACTGAGTTGGCTTCAATCAATTTCAGTATAATTGAAACACCATAGTTCTCTGTGTAGGTGAACAGTTTACTGAATGCTTATTATGTTCTACCACACTGAAAAAATGTTGAATCATAAGCCATGTACTTCCTGAATCAATATGGAACATGTCTCAGTTATCAACAGAAAGACTTTCGAATTGCATTTTTTTACACATGGGTATTGTTCGTTGTAGATAAGTTAATAGCATGATAATCAAACAGAGTCTAACCACATCAGTAGATAATGCAAAGTAAGTGTGACAGTAATATTTTCAAGAACTGGTGATTTTTATGAAAACAGATTTAACTATACCTTGTAATACAGAAAACTTTCTAGCTTCGGACATAATTGTTAGTTAAAATTTTATAATGAAATAGTTCACTGATATTTTTATAGTTTTAGTAAAACTTCAGCATGTAGAGCTCTCAGGCATTAAACATTGGATTGTGTAGAATGAGGTAGAGGATTTATGACAATATTTATCAATTTCATGGTGAATTAGGTTAAATGTATTTGATTTTAGTATCTTATATATGTTCAAAGGAGATTTTATCCACTGTTGAGCTTCACATAGCATTTAATTTAATCAGAATTATAAAATAGTATAATGATTTTGAAATTCAATGGTACTTAGTAAAATATTTTTAGCTTTTAGAAGTTTCATTGATGTGCAATTTATCTACTTAAAGTACAAAACTGAATGCTTGCTTTTAGTAAGTTCACATTCTTTTAGTAAGTTCAGATACTTTGATCATTATAAAATTCTAATTTACATAAATACCCCAATAACAAAAGGGATGTGCACCCTGAAAAGCCTACCCATAGCCTCACATTATTCCTTCAACCAGCTCTAACATGTAACCCTATAAAACTAATAACGTTTTTTGCCAGTTTAAATTGTCTCATTGCTCTATTGCATAACAGAAATACACAATAGATGCTTTTTAGTAATTGATTTGTTTCTCTGAACATGAAAGTTTCAAGGAACACTCACATTATGGCACCTATCAGAATTTATTTCTTTTTTTATGGATAATACTCCATCATGCTCCTATATAATATATTAAAAATCAATTCATCAGACTGTTGTGATACTTGAAGATTTTGCTTTAAAAAGAAAATCAAATATTTCCACAGTAGTGATAGATTTTCAAGACCCATTTTCATTCTCCATAGAAAACCCAGTGGATTGCAATGAGAAAATAAATAATGTAACCATAACCATGAAGCAATAAAACAGAATTGAATATGGCTGTGAATTTGTCATAGAAGTTTTTGTGTGGGTACGTCTTTAAAGTTACATTGTATACTCAATAACATGTTGATTTATTGGTATTTCTAGGTTTGAGACTTTGGCCACTGACAGACTCATGGTTAAAGTAGCTATAATATATGATATTCTTACCATTCCTGTATGAAGTTTCCATTTCCCCACATTTTTGCTAATTTTACCATTTGTGTCAAAAGGTAGATCTACATGACAAAGATTTTGTTTGTGGTTTCTGTAACACTGCTGTGTTAAACTTTAATATCAAGAGAATTAATTGTTAATTCAAACCATGACCTATTCATAATAAACATTTAACATCCTCTGTCATATTTGCACAGTTTATTTTTATGAAACAGATTAGCAGAATGGATAATGAAACAAAATCCAACAATACTCTGCATCTGAGAAATATATTTAACTCTAAAGGAAATTCACAGACTGAGAGTCAAAGGATGGAAAACAATTGCTGTATCACAGAAATCAGAAAAAAAGCAGCAATGGCTATACTGGTTGCTAAAAATATGAACTTCAAACTAAAATCATTCAAAGAGATAAAGAATGTGACTACTTGTTAAGGGAAAACTTCAAGAACAAAGATAACAGTTATAAATGTATAGCTAACAATAGAGGAACACCCACCTACATAAAATGTATAAGTAGTTACATTGATATTACACACAAATTCTACATTGTCAATGTAAACATACATACATTTTGATTGGAATATTAAAAACGTCTATATGTGTGAACATTTTTAAAATGATGAGGTTGTATATCCCATGGTTCCAATAAAACTATGTATCTATTCCTTCAAATATAAAGCAATGCAGATCTTGCTTTTATTATGTATATTATAATAAATGAGTAAAACATATAAATTTCAGTAATCTGAAAGGAAGATACAATAAGGATACTAAAGTTGAACCTAAATCTTTTTATATTAGCTTGATATTTTATTGAAATTTGTATTTTGTTTTCTTAATCATTTTCATTCAAGATTCCCATGAGTCAAGTCTGATATTTGGGGATATTATAATGAATTTATTTGTTGAGTATAAATCCTCACTAAAGGAAAATATAACTATTTAAAATGAAGTCCAGTGTGTAAAGTCAGTATTTCTTCTGAAATACATTAGCTGAATTTCCTACTCAGTCATATAGCCCTTATTTGTGTTAAGTAGGTGACTACAAACAGTAAAATAATAAATCATCTTACTAGGATTTTACGCATGTATAGATGTGAACATTTCTAAAACATCATTTTCATATCTGGGCTTTGGGATGTTGTTCAGTGGGAAGGCACTAATGAGAAAAGCCCTTGGTTTGGTATCCAGTATCACGCGAAAAATTCTAGTGTTATTGTTAAGACAGGCATAATAGTTTTACTGCATTTTAATTTAAAATATTTTCTTTTATTGATGTACACTTTGTAAATAATACTTAATTTAAAGTTTTGTACATATAGAGATGTTATTATTAGATATATTCTGTGGTTCATAAACTGGATAATAACTTTGGTAGGCAAATGTGTACATTCATTTAAGGACACCAGATTTTAACTGTTTATTTTGGTATTTGCTCACTTTTATTTTGCAGTTGACCATTTGTTGTGACTGAATTGATAAATAGAAACATTCATATTTATTTAAAAAAAGTAAACCCTTGATTTTCTTTGTTCAATAAAGTTATGCAGGAACACATTGCGTGTACGGCTGGTCTATTAACAGCTACCTGTAGCTTTTATTTTGCGAGTACTTTGTTAGGAGAAAACAATGCCACAGGACTGCTTTCTACTGTGAGCAATGAATAAGACACAAGTTAAGTAAGGTAGTCTCAATTATGATGCCATAAAAATAAAAACGGTACTTAGGGCAAGGATGATAATATTGTTTACAAAGAAAATGCAAGAATATTTTAAATATAGAAGTACGTGTGGTGAAATTTTGAAAAATTTCCCTGTATGAGTCCATCACTCCCTGACTTTTTTGAGTGTTTACGATGACCAAGTGACAATTCTTTTATTTTCTAGTTGTATACTACTTATTTCAGGTCTCTTACTCTTATCTGCAGTATTTTCATTAATCTATCTGCAAAAAATAAAAAGAAAATGATGACAGTGACGTAAAAGACAATCATGACTGAGATTGTTGCTTTTCATCACTTTTGGTGACACAGCACAACATTCTGGTCGCAGAGAATGACCTTCTCGCTTTCTGACTTCAGGTAGGTTAATTTGATTAATTGTGGTATTGGAGAATAGAAAAGCTGGGAATGGTGGTGCACGCCTGTAATCCCAGTAGTTGGGAGGCTGAGGCAGTAGGATTGGTGTGAGTTCGAGACCAGCCTGGGCTACAAAAGTGAGCTCAAGGTCAGCCTGAAATGTACAACAAGACCCTGTCTCAAAAAGCAAAGAAGATAAAATTGGGTTTGATTTTGAAAATTAGTTGTTTCTATTTGCTTTAAGAAAGATTATACTAGCCGGGCGTGGTGGCGCACGCCTGTAATCCCAGCACTCGGGAGGCTGAGGCAGGAGAATCGGTGCGAGTTTGAGACCAGCCTGGGCTACAAAAGTGAGCTCAAGACCAGCCTGAACTGCACAGCGAGACCCTGTCTCAAAAAGACAAAATAAAAAAAAAATAAAAAAAAAAGAAAGATTATACTAAGTTCATCACTATTGAGTCCTCCATCTCTCATTTTAGTAAAATTACAATGGCTTTCAGGAACTTGGTCTATGTATAGTAATAGGGCATTGCCATAGCAAGTCATTCACAGCTTGATTATGATATTTATATCTGTGAAAACCATTTTCATTAACTTTATCACAAAATTATTTTTCTTTTCATTCACAAATGTAAAAACATAGTAATATGCTAGGTAAATAAAAGATAGATATAAAACAAATTTATTGTCCAATCTCATCAATTATGGAAGTGAGGAAATTGTAGCTTCGGGTGCTATCACCTAAAATCAAGGGTCCATCAGAAGTTGTGAGCAGTAAGGTTTCTCTCTCTGTCTGACTGATGATCACTTTCCTACCATGTCCTTACATGGCCTTCCTCTGTGCGTTCATGCATAAGTTTGCTATGTCTCTGATGGCTCTTCCTTTTCAAGAAAGTACTAATCTTAACAGATGTGGGCCTTACTCTTAATACCTACTCTACCATTAATCATCAACTTGATGATCTGATTTCAGAGTGTAAAAATGCCAGAAACATAAATTTTAGGAAACAAAAGTTAGTACGTATTAATAGTAAGAGAAAAAAAAAATTTGTAAAAAAGAAGATGCTGGCATGATATTCATTTAAAAAGAAAAAAATATGGCAGAGAAAATAAGGAGTGAGATTCTCACTGGTCACCAGGAGGTGAAGACATGGGAAAGCAGCTTGCTTGTAGCACTTAGTGGAGCTGTTTCCGGAATGTCAGCAGGGGCGGGGCGTAGGGAGCCTGTAAGAGTGAAAAGAACGAAGCAACCAGGCATCCTAAAGTTTATCAGTTTTTCAGATGTCAATGCATTATTGTTTTGCACAGTATTTAAGTTGTAGACAACATTTTAATTGCCAATAAAATTATTTTATAAATTTTTGTCTTTCAGGGGCCTGCGAAATAGTTCAGCGGACTAAAGAACATGCTTAAACAAACTTAGGCAAACTCAGGGTCCATAGTTTGATCCCCAGCACCACATGCCTCGCCAGCCCACCAGAGTCCTGGTGTAACTACAGTCCATGTCTGTAATCTCACACTGAGGAGGCAGAAAAACAGGAGGATCACCACGAGTCTGAGCTGTAAGACCCAAATACATTAATAATAATAATAATAATAATAATAATAATAATAATAATAATAATAATAAAATTAATTATTCTCATTTAAAAATATTTTATTTGTATATGCAGAAGTAAATATGTGTACATACAAATTGGCGCTATGTGAAAAACATATTTTTGACACAAAATTTTTCATATGGAAACTTCAAATTGGAAATATAGTAATGCCTTAAATTTAATTATAAGCACCGTGTATAACAGAGTTTATGTCATTTTTGTCACTTCTCTGAGTGATTATTTGTGGATATTCCACCACAGCAGACATCAAGATTTTGCGAACACCCTCTTAAGTGTGACTAAGCCAATGTGACTGGAGAATAAGAAGGGGAGAAGCATTTTATATGTTTCTTTTATAGGAGAGAAAAGAGAGAACTTTTGGAGGCTACTCTACGATGTCACCCCTTTAGGTTTAATGAAGAGGAGGAATAAATTATGTGCCTTTTTCTTTTTTTTTTTTTTTTTTTTTTTTTTTTTTTTTTTGTGGGACCGGGGTTCAAACTCACAACCTTGCACTTGCCCAGCAGGTACTTGTGTCTTGGAGCTATCTCCCCAGCTCCATGTGTTCCTTTTTCTTGTCTTACTTATCTACTCTTTTTAATCATTTTCTTTTTTGTACTCACCAAAAGGTCAAAGTGGTTCTCATCTCTCTGTCCTTGGTCATTTCCTCATATTTCTGGCTTGCTGGATTTTCTTGGGAAATTGAGATACTTCTTGTCATGAGATGACATGTTACTACTGCTCCTGGCAGTAGAAAAGCAGGCAGGATTTGGTCTTCAGCTATGCATGTTCATATAAGTAACTCAATTTGAACACATGTACCTTTTTCCCTTCAGGACACATGAATACTTTTGCTGCACTATGTTGATTTTCTGATCCTACAGCACAATCATTTTGCTGTGATTTAAGCTTTTGATACCAGCAGGTAGTCAGGCCCCTCCAATTCATGCTTACTGCTAAAATAAATGCAATTCAATTATTGCGAGCTTGTTAAAAAAAATAAAAGCATAGAAATGTGGTATTTAAAAAGTGATGATTTCTTAAAGTGCACGTATTGAGAGCCAGTCCTCTCAGGTTGAGTGAAAGCTCCTTCTTCTTCTTCTTCTTCTTCTTCTTCTTCTTCTTCTTCTTCTTCTTCTTCTTCTTCTTCTTCTTCTTCTTCTTCTTCTTCTTCTTCTTCTTCTTCTTCTTCTTCTTCTTCTTCTTCTTCTTCTTCTTCCTCTTCTTCCTCATAATGACCCTACTGTATTCTACCTCCCAAGTGCTGGGATACAGGCATGTGTTACCATGCCTGGATTCCATTGCTGGCTCAGCACACCTGAGGGCAGGCCAGGCACAACATGCAGAGCCAGGGATTGAACCCTGGACCCTGTGCTTACCTAAGCAAGCACTTAGTTTGCTGAGTTGTACCACTGATCCTAGGGTCAGTACCTTCAAAGAACCCCAGAACCTGTTCTTGTCCATTATATTTAGTGGATTTCAGTTAGTATCTCAGTTTATCCTGTGAAGTATTTGCTGATTATTTCTAATTTAATTGATGACATGTTATTATAATTTACAAAACTGAAAAGACTGCATATCTGGAATGACAAAATTATAGAGTTAAATTTCACTATAATTGAAATAATAAAGGGGATGTTAGAAGATATTAATATCTGCTGCAGATGCTTCATTAAGCACTCATTAAGATAAGGCAAATAAAAACTAATTCTATAACAAGAATTGTGAATATAACCCAAACTACCATGAATTAAACAATTACATCTTGCCTTATTTGTTTTGGTCAGTCTATTTGTATTAATTCATTACTCATCAGATATCCACATGATATGCGATTTTTAATCATACCACCTTTACATATGAAAACCAAAGTAAAAGTAATATTCCTGAAGAGCAGAAGGTTAAGCCATAGGCCAATATAGCAAAATTTGTACATGACAATTTCAGTAACAAATCCATATATTCATGGTGTGGATTACTCAGTCTAACACCTGTGAATATTTTATTTTATTTTATTTTATTTTATTTTATTTATTTTTTTTTGAGACAGGGTCTCGCTATGCAGTTGAGGCTGGTCCTGAGCTCACTTTTGTAGCCCAGGCTGGTCTCGAACTCGCACCGATCCTCCTGCCTCAGCCTCCCGAGTGCTGGGATTACAGGCGTGAGCCACCATGCCCGGCCCCACCTGTGAATATTTTAAATACAGACTATAATAATTAGATATTGTGTTTACAATCTTCTGTTCTTAACAGCTATGATATATGATACAGAGATACACATATAAATATGCATTTATATAATGTATTTATACAATTTTAAAAGATAAAGTGTATCTATTTTAATAATTAAACCTTTGCTACATGCAATTATATGAAAATATCCCTTGGCATTATCAACTATACTAATTACATTTAAATACATACTTGATTACTAATTGATGACTTTTCTGGCAATCAACAAATTAATGAGTCATTATTGACATAGTGTTAAACAAAGAAACTCAATAAATCCTTGAAGTGTTTGTTGCTTTGTATCCTTCTAATTCAACATATAAGTAAATGTCCAGGGAGTTCTGATGCCTCCTTTATCAATACCAAGGTAAAGTAGAAGTCAAGGTAACTGTGAAAATTAAAAGACAGTTGAAGGATGGATAATCAACTGTAGACTGTTTGGAGGATAAGCAAAATCATTTCAAATGAAGAAATAAGTAACTATTGTTACACTAGTAATTTTGAGCTAATTCAACAATGTTTTACTTTAATGCTGAAATGTTTATAAATCAGTATTAGAGTCATCTCACTTCTATATTAGCAAGCTAAACATTTGTATTTGTTATAAAAAAGAAGCTGATTAGAAGTTGTATGGAATATTATCAAAGAGGAATCATATATTAATGATTTTCAAAAATAGTTTGCTTTCTACTATATTTTTGGTGAAGTTATTGCTGAAATTTTGATATTTGGCCAAATACATAAAAATTCAGAGACCAGTGATTTATGATTAAGAAACTAAATTTAACTTCTCGTTCGACTTCCACACATTTATAATTAAGAATATTTTTAATGTAAAGGACATTCTATATAAAATTAAATGTTCCATAGCAGACAACAATCTATTTAATGTGAACTATTGTCTATATAACTTGAACTAGCATTAGTTGGCTAGAAATTATTATCACAAAATGAATGAGACAAAAAAAGTCTTAAAAAAGAAAAACAATAATTAGGCTCCATGATTAGAAATGGTAATGCATATATAATGCATTAGAAATGGTAATGCATATATATATATATATATATATATATATGTTTTGTATATATGTTTTGGGCTGGGGTAAGGTAGAATATCAGGATGGAGAAGCCTGGAGAAGTAGCAGAGAGGAAGTGACTGGGATGGCAACAGAACACTCATTACCATAACCCCAACTCCTTCATTAGAACCCACCTCTACATTTTCCACTACCACCAGTTGGGCTACAGGTCTCTCCATATGAGCTTAGGAGGAAGAGGAGATTCACACCATAGAAATATATTTACATGTACTTTTAATAAAAGACAGGATTTTTACCTAGAATAGTAATAGTCTATATTTTACATGTTAACTCTCTGGCATTTACGCATTCACTTCAGTCTGATAATTTTTGCAACGTTTAGTTTTCTTCAACAACCCTTGATTAGGATTTAGAAAAATGTAACACTAGGTTAATAAAGATAGTGTCAATTCAACAAGACTGTTGGTCATCATAGAATATCACTGCAACTTGTTTTACTCTAATGGAAATTACTGAGGAAATGTATACCACACAATGATGAAGTGGTTTGTAGATTTTTTTTTTTTTCTTGTCTTTTTGAGATAGGGTCTCATTAGGCAGTTCAGGCTAGCCTTGAGCTCACTTTTTGTAGCCCAGGCTGGTCTTGAACTCTCACTGATCCTCCTGCCCCAGCCTCCTAAGTGCTGGGATTACAGGTGTGCGCCACCACGCCCAGCTGTAGATATATTTTACTAGTGATATTAGTTAATTGATCAAGCTGGATTGCCCATTTGTCTACTTTAATTCCTTTGAATAGTTCAAACTGAGCAGTACTTAATTAGATTTTTAATAATAATTTCTACACTATTACAGTTTCTGTTATTCTAAATATTATACATGTTATATTATATATATTATATTACATTATTTATGATTATAAAATATGTTCATCTTTAAAACAAACTATAGGGGACTGGGGAGATTGCTCCGAGGCACAAGTGCCTGCCTGCCAAGTGCAAGGTCATGAGTTTGAACGCCGGCCCCACAAAAAACAAAAAACAACAGAAAAAAAACTAGAGTGTCTAATAATGTGTTTTATGTTATGAGCTTTCAATACCATGAGAAATATAGCATTATATTTTCCATTTGCATTCGTCAGTTCACATGACTGTGATATAGTGTATATTGTTGCCAACTAAGTTCTAGATTAACAACTTAAAATAATTTGAGGCCAAACAATACTAATCTGCATAGTGAGACTTGCAGAGTAGGATATGCCCCAATGAAGGGAGGAGCCATTGTTGTAAAACAAAGGACATGGATTTAGGAGATCTGGTTTTGGGAACAGCAAGCAAAATTATACTTATCTTGGCACTGTGTTGATCACTTTAGATATGTGTAAAGATAATGCAAAGAAGTACAACGAATCAAAAGAGTTAGCAGATTTCAAGATTGGAGGAGTTGAGCATTGTAAACTACGGTAGCCTGCTGGGTCTTGGGTCAGATTTGACTCAGTAGAATGAGATGCAGAGAATTTAAACAGATAAAGAAATAAAACTCATACTAGAATTTTCTGCAATATTCTATACCCAAAGTGTTAGAAATGCTGGTCATATTTGTGATTTTAGTGTCCGTGTTGTTTTATTCTCAGTAATTCTTTACTACCTTGGAAACTTATTCTTAGTTGATATTTTTGTATATACTAACCTTTTCGAATACTATGTGAGTACTCAGAATTGATTACAGATTTGTACATATGATACACAACATTCTGGTCTCTAAGTTGAGTATTAAATATCTTTGGCTTAGCTAGGAATTGATATTTTCTGACCATCATTGATATTCTAATAACGTTCCATACAATGTGATATAAGCAGTTACACAGTTTTTACACAGATATTTGGAAATTCAAGGAAATACAAAATTGTAGACTGTCAAGTCTATGATATTTGGCCCAGCCTCTTATTTTCAACTAATACTTTTGAAAGAGAGAATAACAGTAACTGAGTTTACACTGGGAGCAGTACACATCAAAAAAGAGAAGAGTGACAGGCATTCCAAGCATAGCTTTAGTGTTACATGGTGTTGTGATCAATATGATGAACCTTCTGAAGGTTCTTGAGACCAATATCTGATTGATCCCGTGTACAGAAGTGCATGGTTCTGCTCTTGATATGTTTTCTCCTTTATCTGCTTCCAGTCACTTCGTTGTTTAATCCATAACACATTCAGCTGTGTTATGCCCTTAAGTTCTTATTTTCTTCTTTAAAGTTCTTATATTAGGGAGACTATATGATATTCACACATGTAGGTCTGTTTTATTTCACTAATGAGTATATGTTCAATATACATCCATTTATATATGAAGTCTTCAAATTTATCATTCTTTATAGCTGAGTAATATTTCATTGTTTAAAAATACCATATTTTTCTAAGTTGGACTCACAATTTGATTTGAGCTTTGCAATATTGTTTTGAAATATTTAACTTATTTTTAATTAATTAATATGTAATTAATTTTCTGCATATTGTTTAGTTATACTGTTTGTTTTATGATTCATACTGCAACTTTGGTTTTGTTTATTTGTTTGATTTTTGTGGTACGAGGGATTGAACTCAGGACCTTGTACTTGCCAGGAAAGCACTTATTCCACTGAGCTGTCTCCCTGGCCCATACTGTATCTTTGACTTACAGTCTACTTATAAGGTATGGTATGATATTTTTTGCTAGTATTAGAAACTTCATATATATATATATATATATATATATATGTATATATATATATATATACACACACATACACACACACACACACATACACACACACGAGAGAGAGTTAGGATAGATATACAGCTACTTTCTCTCAGTTCATTGAGAATAAAGGTTTGTACTAATATTGTTTATACAAGATATTCGGTCTATATCATGTTCTGTGTATACTATGAAGACAGCAATATGCATTATATTAATTATTGTAACCCTCCTACTAACTTGTTTTGAAAATATTTCAACGGTATTTTATCTTTTTCTCATTAAAATGAATAAAAATGTATAAAACAATAAACCTAGTGAAGGAGAATTTAATATCTAGCATATTTTCCTTTAGAAGTTCAATATCTATGTTTTCATTGATCATATATTTTATATTCAGTGTTCAAAATGAGTTTTACAGTCCGTTGAGATGAACAACAAAATATCTATTATGGGATGAAATCTAAATTAATAAATACATTATTTTTGGAAAAGTTCTCAAAATCTATAGTTAAAAAAATAAATTTACATTTAAATGTATTTCTGTGATAGCGATAAGTTAAATCCTGATTTAGCCATGTCAACAAAAATTAAACGGGGCCAGGAGGATAGCTCCATGGCACAAGTACCTGTCTGGCAGGTGCAAGGTCATGAGTTTGAACCCTGGTCCTGCCAAAAAAGAAAAGAAAAAAAAAATAAGCATGCACGTACACACATGAATGACTGGTCTGACAGTAAAGCAAGCAAACATGACAGACACCACTTTGAACTAGCTGTTCATTGATGATTTCTGAGCAGGCAGATGCACTCTATAACCTGACGGCTTGGTAACTTGAATGCTGTTTTATCTATCTATCTATCTATCTATCTATCTATCTATCTATCTATCTATCTATTTATATTTTAAGGAAGGTTCTACAGGGTGTTTAGGGTCTTACTGCTCAATCGGACTCATAGTAAGCCACCTGTTTTCAGCCTTCCAAGCGCTGGGATTATAGGCACGTGCCACCATACCCAGCCACAATTGTCATCTCATCCTCCCAGTGGGTGGGTCCAGCACATCAGGCCTGGGGACTGAACCCCTGCCTCCTGTGTCTGCTTGCAGGTGTTTTAATCTGCTGAGCTGTTTGGCTGGCCCTTGATATAGAAATTTCTCACTTGAGCTTCCCAGGGTCATGATGGAAAGTATTTGATGACCGCATGACTGTTTGTGAAAAAGCGAAGATGGAAAGAAATGATGGGAGATAAACTAAAGGTTTAGCAAAAAGATAGTGACTAGAGTATACATAAGATTTCAGTGATTTGCTTTCCTTTATAGTTTATTTAAAATACGTTAGCAAAAGCACAAACTTTTTTTTTTTTTTTTTTTTTGTCTTTTTGAGACAGGGTCTCAGTATGCAGTTGAGGCTGGCCTTGAGCTCACTTTTGTAGCCCAGGCTGGTCTCGAACTCACACTGATCCTCCTGCCTCAGCCTCCCGAGTGCTGGAATTACAGGCGTGCGCCACCAATTAACAAACACTAGAAAACACAATTTACATTGTCCTTTTGTCTATAGATTGCACACAAGATGTTTTAAAATGTATAAAACTCTATAACTAGAGGAATATCTCAATATTTTGTTTGAAGGGAGACACATGCACAATTTGATATGCAGTTTTGTTAAATTTTTTGTGTAATTGATTGTCTCAGTAGAAAAGCAAGTATCAAGTAATGAAAAATAAATGATGCTAAAACAAGAAGGCACTACTGAAGATATTCTTAAAAGTATGCAATACCTTAGCGTGTTTTTCCTACAATTTTCAAAGAGTGTAAACCAGTAGGCTCATTCATAAAAGAACTCAATTTTTTTTTTTTTTTATCTTTTTGAGACAGGTTCTCACTATGCAGTTGAGGCTGGCCTTGAGCTCACTTTTGTAGCCCAGGCTGGTCTCGAACTCACACCTATCCTCCTGCCTCAGCCTCCCAAGTGCTGGGATTACAGGCATGCGCCACCATGCCCGGCTATAAGAACTCAATTCTTAACCGTTTTCAATGTGGGGAAGTCCAAGACCTACACAGTGTGGTGAAGTTCCTCTTTGTGTAGTGCATTTACTTCTCACAAGGAAGGGGAAAAAAATGTCTTTTTGTACAGTTACTTAACCCCTGGTCAATTCCTAAAATCCTAAGCTAGTAAGACTTCATTTTTTTTGAAATATTACTTTAATTTAGCATCGCTCTTCTCAGTGCACACTGATTTCACTCACTGCAGGGAGTCAGCGCGTGTACAGGACAGCCCTTAGTTTCCTTTTTCTCATTCCCTTTCTTCATCCTCCTTCTCCTGTCTGTTGGCTTCTCATTCTTTTGCAAAAGAACTATTTCTCTTTTTCCTAAGTGTCTTCTGGGCTGCTGTACAACTTGTGAATATTTTTGCTTTCTCATGTAAGAAAATCCATGCAATGATGCTAGTGTGTTCACTTATTGCACTTAAACTTACAGTTTCAAGGCCAATCCATTTTTATCCAAGCGCTTCAAGTTTATCTTTTCCAATGACATAGATTTCAAAATATGAATTTTTTAGAGAACATAAAAATTAAGATAGAATATTAAATTCTTACATTGCAGAAACTGAGACTTCCTTTAGAACAATGTTCTACTAAACGTGTTCCTATGTAGACTTTGAGCAAATTTATAGTTTATTATTGGTCTGTATTCTGAATAAAAACTTCTTATGTTTCAGTTATTTAGATACACTAGAAGGAATAAGACTAATTGAGCAAGATCAATGATTAGAACAAAGCAAAAGAAAGCAGTTAATTAATTAATCCTGTTTTGTTTCTTTTTGTGTATGCCATGGTTATCTAAGTGAAGATTCAGGGCCTTGATGATAGTAAAGATCTGGGATTTCAAAATTAGAGCAGCAATTAAACAGTAAAAATTAAAAAAAAAAACAGTAAAATTTCATAATGGTGAAAGACTTAAAAGCAAATTAGTAAACTAATGTTGGGACTTATGTAGACCTCCATGCTTACTCCATTTATACTTAGGCAAACTATATGTGGAAACTAAAATTTAATCTTATTTCAAAATTATACCTAAGGTTGGTCAAATAGTTAAACATTAACTCTTTGTTTCATTTTATCATTATTGTTTTCTTCCCCATTTTACTTTTTATAACAATATGTAATATAATAACCATTGTTAATTTTCTGTCCTTGTTTTGATATTCTGTACCATTGCATTGTATGTTGCTTTGTTTCTGTTTTCACATTTACTTATTAAAATACAAAAACAAATTGAACAATAAAAGATACAGTAAAATAGATGCATATATATATATATATATATATATATATATATATATGTCATATATATGTAGAGATGTGGACAGGGTAAGATATTTTGCTATATGTTGGAGGCTGTCACTTCCGAATTAAGGACTAAAGGAGTTCAAAATTAATAAAAAAGAATTAACATAACATGGCATCAAAATAGATAAATAAAATAATATCAAAAGATGAAGTATATCTATTTCTTTATATGCTCGGAGTACAAATTTTGGCTTTAATCTCAGGATTTGCTAGATTACATTATATCTGTGCCATATTTTGTTAGAAGAATCACACATGAAAAATGTTACAGGATGAAAGGTGAATGCTCAAGAGATTGGATCAAACTCTTCAGGAGGGTGGGAATGAGCAAACTTTCTTCACAGAAATTTTAAATAACAAACATCTTAAATAAAATAATTATGACGTCCTGTGGTTATAAGGCTGTTCTGAGATTCGTATTTATTTTGGAAGACTATTTTCATTTGTCTATTCTCACTTTCCGTCATTCTCTTTTAGATGATTTAAAATTTTTGAGGTGAAAATTTTCATGTTACATTTTAGTGAATATGATATTTTAAAAATATGAATAGTATTTCTTTTTCATTCATCATAATTTTTAAATTTGGAGAAACACTATTTCAACATATTTTGCTGAGTCAATCTATGTTCAAATAAAGAAAATAAAGATATATTCTTTTTTATTTTTTAGTTTTATTCATTTTAATGAGAAAAATAGCAATGAAACAGTTTCAAAGCATGTTAGCAAGACTGTTAACAATAATTAATGCATTGAATATTGTTGTCTTCCTAGTTGCTATTCAGAGGACAGGATACAGACATGATGACTTGTCTAAATGCTATTAGTAAAAACATTTCTTTTCATTGAACCAAAACAAAGTATAGCTGTATGTGAATCCTAACTATCTTGTATATACATATGTGTATTTTGTCACAACAAAATGATCCTTTATAATCCTCTTGTTTTGTTTTATTTTGTCGGAGATGGGCATTCCATATAAAGATGTGGGAAGTATACATAAATGCAAGAATTCTTAATTTATGCCTTAGTGTATAGCCTAAATGGGAAAAGATATAAAACAGGATTAACGTGTAATTTATTCAGAAAATAAAGACTTCATCCACCAATTGCATTTCGTGCAATGTGGACTGCATGAAAATGAATGTCTGGTGCACATACTGTCCAAACTGTGGTCACCAGGAGAAAGGAAACTTTGGAGGATGCCTGTCGTGAAAGCGTGCATCCTCATATAGTACAGAGACCTATGTTGGCAGTCAGCTTGACTGCTTTTGGAATCTGCCTCACAGGGGTGGAGAACCTATACCACCTGTGCCACCGTGGGCTGTTGGCATCATTCAAAGCTCTGAAAGGTTCATCCTCACTGAACACACTTCTGGGTGTCGCTGAGCTGCTCCTGGATGTGTGGCCTTGAGTCTTGGGTCTGACAATGTCTGCATTTCTCTCAGCCACAGCTGTCCCCAGCCATATCCTTTCACTATGCTGAATAACTGAAATCGTGATCCCAGTTAATCTTCTCTGGACTTAAATTGTAGTAGCTGGATACTGTGCATCAGTGATGAACAGCTCACTATTTACACCCAGTTATTGAAGAAGTGAGAAGTTTGAAAGAACATTAGTAGAAAATGAGGATAAAACACTTCAGATATTTTAAGGAATGTGAGTACCAGGCATGGTGCCTCACATCTATTATCCCAGAGCAGGGGATGCTGAAAGCATAAGGATCACTACAAGTCCAACTTGCATAATGAGACCCTATACCAAATACATTTTTTAAAAAAAATCCATGGAGTTTACATAGTTCCTTGATTTTGACATTCCATTTAAAGAATAAAAAGTCTAGTGACAGACTCCAAAGGGATATAAGCTATGATAATTTCTTCATATTTGAGCCAGTTTATACAACCAAAATATATTGTGCCCCAAACTGTTCAGATCACTCATGATTTTCAAGCTTTATTTGGTAGTATTAATTGGCACCATCTAGGTTTTGGACTAATTTCTCTGGTGTTGCTGACTGTCATTATCCTTTAGATAAGTTAAATTAATTTTTTTTTTCACAGACAGGTAACATTAGTTTAAGTTAAGCTATGGATGATGTCCTCTTCCAAAATGTAAAATAAAGTGTTTCTCACCCTGCAGTTAAAATTCACGTGTAAATACAAAAGGGGAAATCAGTCCCTTGAACTTCATTTGTCATGTATACTATTAAATTTTTAAAATTTTATAAAAGGTGGAATTGCAACAGCAGAAATACGATTCCACCAGGTAAAAGAAAAAGGTTAAGAAGTGTCCTTTAGAAATATCTCCTTATTGGACAATTGAAGGGACCCGGTCTATTACTAACCTGAGGCAGACGACATTCTTATGTTTTGCCAGAGAATGCTATATAACCTATTTGGTGACCAGAGCTTGCTGTCAGGTTATACAATAAGGCTAGATTTAAAAAATAAGCTAACAGTGATGAGGCTAGATCCAACCTGGGGCCTAATGAAAAACTGATGAATTGAGATAGCTCATTAGAATAAGTGACTGCCTGGTAATGGCAAGGTCCTGAGTTCAGTCCCTGGTACAACAACAATAACAAAAAGAAAGTCTAAGTAGGGTTTAAGTAGGTGATAAAATATATAAAGATAACTAAATTTTACTAGAATTAACACAAAAAATACAAGGTTGGCCAAATAGCTTAGCAATTAAGTGCCTGCAAGCTGGCGCAGAGGCTGAGGGTTTGTTACCCAAGGTTGCTGTGTCAGCCCCGCCCCTGGGATATGCTGAGGTAGAGATTGAGACTGGAAATGTGGTGCCCACCTGTAATCTCAGACCTTGGGAGGCTGTAAACAGGTGGGTCACTATGAGCCTGATCTAGAAGTGACATCCTGAACGCCCTGTAGATCCTTCCCTAAAATACAAAAAAAAAAAAAAAAAAAAAAAAAAAAAAAAAAAAAAAAAAAAAAAAAAAAAAAAAAAAAGACAAAAAATGCAAAAATATGCCGGGCGTGGTGGCGCATGCCTGTAATCCCAGCACTCGGGAGGCTGAGGCAGGAGGATTGGTGCGAGTTCGAGACTAGCCTGGACTACAAAAGTGAGCTCAAGGCCAGCCTCAACTGCATAGTGAGACCCTGTCTCAAAAAGACAAAAAAAAATGCAAAAATATGAAAATATTAGTTATAGACAAACATTTTATTCCTTCCAAACTTTTCTGATAAAAAAACTCTGCTGACAAATAAAATCTGGCTAGTCTATTTATAATTATAAAAGTCTAAAGTTTTAATAGAGTTACTATAATTTATTTTGATAAAAAAATATATCTCATGTTCAATCTCCAGTACCACAAAAAATATACATACATATGTGTGTGTCTATGTATCAGTGCACCCTGATTTTGTAAATATATTTGTGTGTTCTATATATTTATGTGTTATATATCATTCTGTAAACAGCTATTCCTTTTCTCTTTTTTTTGATCATTTGATAATAATAAAATTTATACTATAAACTTCAAAATACTCTCTTTCTTAAATTACCAGATGGCTTATGTGATATCAAAATGGTTTACTATCAGGTCATCAAAAAATTTAAGATAATTAAGCAAAGATTCCTTAGGGTGAGGAGAAATTATTAGAGAGGAGCCCAGCTGAGGAATAGAGTGTTGGACAACGTTTACTCATTAATAAGAAACTCTCAATAATCTCAATTGTCTCTTAGGAAACACTCTTAAGAACTGAGTCATTATGGTTAAACAATAACAGTTTCCTTTAAAAAAATCCAACAAGGATTTCTTCTAAAAGATGCTTTTGATATGAAACTAAATTAAGAAACAAAGATTTTCACAGGTGTCTGGTAATTCATTATTGTTAATCTCTCCGTGTATTAAGTATATTCATAATTCGAGCTCTCCAGTTGTTCCAAAGTTTTAACAAAAATTGCTTATTTTGGTAAGATTTTCAGATTTAGACGTCTGTCTTTAATATAATCTTGTGATGTATATCCTATTAAAGAATGACAAGTTAGATATTGCTTGTAATATATTACATAGAGATGATGGGCTAAAAAGGTTATGTTATGTTAAAGTAAAAATTTAAGGATGTCGCAACACATCACCAATATTGTCATGCGACATTATGTATGCTTTTTGTTTATAGAGAAAAAAATTACACAATTTTCTGTGTAAAATATATGATTATTGTCTTTTAGCATTTTATGGAGATTTAAATGATAAAGTATCCATTGTTGTGAAAAAAAAGTTTCTTCTTATGTCAAAGGTATTTGATATTCAGATAGCTAACAAGGTTAAGTTCACTGCCTCCATTACAGAATAACATCATTAAGCTTGTCTTCTGGTTGTTTAGCAACTAAATTTTTGATATCAACATTTAGGGAGATAGATGGGCTAAAACAACAACCAATAATTTGAACATAGACTTTTAAGTTCAATGAAGACTCAGGACATAAGAAAACAGAAAAACCTCTGCTGTAACATTCTATTACTCAGTTGATTCCCTAATTTTCTAATCAGCGAGAGTATGAGACCACAAAGGAGTGACAGACAACATAATATGTGCCTAAAGGGAGTCACCTAAAAAAAAATGACTCTTAAACGTTTACAACAAGTACATTGGTCAGACAATGACTATGGCTCATCCAGATAACTGACACTGACAAAATATCTAAGAGGTGCTACGCATGGTTCCAAGGTAAATCCTGAGGAGATCTACTTGACCTTGTTAGACAGTTAAAATTAATTTTTTTCTAGTTACACAGGCCTCGACTTAACTTGATCTCAACCATCCAACAAAAAAGTGTAACCACAAGATGTAAAAACACATGATGTAATAATAGGCTAAGCTATTAAAGGTTCCAATCACTAACAACTTCTAACATTTGTCAGCTATACTGCTAACTCAATACTGTCATGGACCATTGGACTATAAATGATCAAACTGCTGAATGCAAACACCAAAAATCTTTAGACTGTCATCAAAAATGAAAAGGTTCTCTATACAATTCTATAAAAGCAGCTTCTCCAAATACAATAACCAACCATCATCCACACAACAAAACAAACAAAAAGAGAGAGATGTCGGGAGGTACTGAAGCTGAAATTGATCCTATGTGGAAGGGCAGGAGGAGGCCTCATTGCCCAAAGCAGTCAATCTACCTCAGTCTTGAGAAAAAAACCTACCCGAACATTGGGGGCAACTAGTCTGTAGGCAACCTTGTGCCTTGGAACTTACTAAAGGTATAAACAAAGGCCCTTACTGTTGTGATGGGGGTTGTTTCCCCCATTAGGGAGACAAGCCACCCATCACCTAATCCAGCTCTTATTTTCTTGTCTATCCTTTCCACAATGCTGCCATCATTTCTCCCTGGATACAATGGATCACACGGAAAGATAAACATATCCCTGAAAAGCTTCAGTCTCCACCTTCACCTTGGAAATCATCCCCTGGCTTCCATTTCAGACCCTCTGGCCTCTTGATATGAACTTGCATGGCTTCACTGCTTGGAGCTCCAGACCTTGGAATGCGTCTTTTGTCTCCACGGTGCAGAAGCCCCTGCATGCTTCCTCATCTGTCTCGCTGGGTGGCCATTATAAGGCAATCTTGCACACTTTTTTTAGACTTAGTATTTTGTAAGCACTAAGAGAGTCACCTTTGTCTTGTTGTGACAAAGTTGTTGCTGAAAATAATTAAAGGAGGAAAAATATCTAAAAGTTAGAATACACAACGACCTTCAGTCTATTTTTATAAGTTACAAAGAAAGTAGAAATATGTTTTTGAATCTTTAGATACTTTCTCTGTATCTCATTACATATATAAAAAATAGAAGGAAAAATGAAAAGTATTTTATTAGCTACTAAAATTTTTAAATGTTTTGCTATGAATGAGAGTATTCACACATTCCAAAAAGTTAGATTGTAGACCTACTTCCTTATGTGATGATATTCAGACACAAATCCATTCTATTACTCTGAAAAATACATGAGACCAGGAAAGAAATATATGTTTTTGAATGTGATTTCACAGGTGTCAATGCATGGGCAGTTATGCCTAGGACAATGGGAGATATCATGATAGAAGGGCAAAGAGGTGCATCGTTGCTCACTTCCAGGGGGGAGGAGGGAAGGAGAGCAGGGGCAGGGCGGGAGAGAGCATGGGGAAGCAAATGGCCATCTCCGCGACACAGAAGAACCTAGCCAGTAACTTCTTTGGCTGGCTCCATGATTTTGAAATTTCTAAGTTTCAAAACTGAGAAGAAGAAGTTTTTTTCCTACACACCAGGTCTGTAGTTTGTTATGACAGCCCGAGCTAACAAGGTAGGCACACATTAATATCATTGGTACTATTTGCTACATTTTCTTCTGAAGATAAACTTCTCATTTGCTTAAATATGATTAGGAGAAGCTGGGCATGGTGGCACGTGCCTGTAATCGCAGCACTGAGGAGGCTGAGGCAGGAGGATTAGTGCTAATTTGAGACCAGCCTGTGCTACAAAACTGAACTCAAGGGCAGCCTGAACTGCATAATGAGACCCTGTCTCACAAAGAGCAAAAAAAAAAAAAAAAGTATGAATAGAAGACAAAACACCATGGGTGGTTAATGAGCAAGTTAGTTTTAGCTGAAATTCACTGTGATTACGAGGAAACTTATGGCTCTAATCACACACTCTATGTGCTAATAACCGTAACAATTCTAATGTATCACATAAATAGCTTGCCAATACATTGTCTTTATAGAACTGTACTTGATACCATAATGAGAATGATTTTTTTGAAAATTATTTCAAACACATAATTGAAAATTGTTAGCCATGTTTTACATGCCTCATGGCCAAAGGGTGAATAGTAAGGCATACACTGAGTCTTTAGAGTAACTTCATATTATATTATTATTACTTTTGGATTATGGCACAGTATGACTAAGTTACTTGATCTTCCATCTAGATTTAACTATCATTATATGCTGATAAGCCAGTATCACATACACTTGGTAATTTTCTTAGCATTTATTTCTAAATGTTCAATGTTCACATCAAAGAGGAATGATTTAATAGACTTTACAAACATAAAGGCCAGAAAAAGTTATTTTAAGACTTCAATAAGTACATTAATCTTTTATTAGTTCTAACATAAGTTTTGAAAATTAAATAGTTTTTTTCAATAAATATGGTATTGCTTATAAAATAGCATGCTATCGACTAGAAGTTACTGATCTCTAAATTGATTTTAAATGTGTTAATAAAATACATTTTAGAAATAGAATGAATAATTCAAATGATGATAATTTAAAGTTATTGACTTCGAATTTTATATTTAAACATTCAGATAGCTCCTACAATTTAGCATCCAGCCTTTACTGTTGATGTTTTGAAATCGAGTTCTAAAATAATCAGTAGTTGAATATATTTAATACTGCTGATCATAAAACTTTGAATTTAAACACTTGTAGACATTTCATTATTTTCTGCTGCATTCAGTCTGACTACATAAGCCAGGATTATCACATGAAATATATTTAAAAGAAAGGTGTTGGGAAACTCATGTAAGTATATATATATATACAGGATAGCTAAGATGATTATATTACTAATTCCATAGTGTCTTTGGAAAGAGAAGTTAATGTTTAAAATTTTCCCTTTGACCAGCTCTGTGTGCTAATATCTGTAATCTGAGCAAGTACATTGAAGACAGTAATGTGCAGAACAAAAACCAATGAACACTTCTCATCTTGTTCTAAATTCGTACTGTTTCTAATGCCTTATAAATTATGATTATACACTCTTTAAAGTAAATTTAAAAGCAGAAAACTAAAAAGGATCAGAAAAAATGAAGGTTTATTGAAAGCAACCTTTAATATTCAATTATTCGTCCAATCCTGCATACCTATATCTATTAATCTGAGCAACAGATTTGACAGTAAAAAAATAAGTAATATAACAGCCATTGTTAGTTTGCTATTCTTGGTTTGAAAATCTGTACCACATGTATTGTTATATATTATTCCGTTTCTGGATTTTTTTTGCTATTTGTTTTTGTTGTCCTTTTTACTCTTTAAAATTAAATTGAAAAACAAAAAGAATGTATTGAATATCTAGAAAGAATGCAGAGAAAAAAGTTCATTTCATAGTAGAAGAGCAAAATGAACTTTGAGGCTGAACTTTAACAATAGGTAATATTTGATATTGCTATGTATTAATGTGAGCTCCTAATTATATGTATTATATATATTCCATAATATATATTCCATATTTATACATATATGGAATATATATATATATATATATATATGTATATATATATATGGGAATTAACATCATTCTAACAAGTAAAGCTGAAAGAAAGAAAAAAACCCTCAAACTGGAAATAGTAGTTTTTGAGGTAGTCTTTTTAGATCTGGAGGAGAACTGTCATAACAGGAAATCTGCTAGCCTCAGACCTGGAAGAAGCAAGTCAGAGCAGTGCTGACGGCAGAGCAGACACAAACACAGCGACAGCAAGGACACAGATAGAAGCTGCACTGCTGGAGACTCAGAGCCCAGAGGTGAGAGTGTGGAATGTGATCCGCCCATGGGGAGGGAACTGCAGAAACGTAGGTAAGTTTTCTCAATAAATGTCAGTAAAAATCCCCCGGTTCTTAAGGCAGGGGAGGAACCACTTTTCAATATGTCACGACACTCTGCTTCTCACCTGGGACTGCTCTCAATGAAGTCTACAGGATCATAGCCTTACTAGAGCTTGATTGTTGTGGGTAAAAGCAAATGTCCACCTGCAATCCCTTAAGATTTTTTACTTGGAAGACACTGAGTATCTAACTTTGGCAGATTCTGGTCATTCTGACCTACATGCAGCAGAAGAAAGCAGTAAGAAACCATTGTCAGGTTGACGTTCTAGACACCTAAAAGCACTGAAAGACGCAACACAGAGGGAGATTTACAGAACATCCCCAGATCCCTACAGTCTATGCTTACATTTTGAAAGCTCTGTTGATAATAGTTTTGCCAAGACCATCATAGCTGATGATCAATAGAGAAATTGCAAAGCATATGTACAGACACGAGACAAAAAGCAAAGCCATCATGTTAATGTTTGTGTGCCACCAATAATTTATATGTTGAAAGCTAAAGCCTAGGTTTAGCTAAGGGACTAGCATTTGACATGCTTGGGTGTGAGTAGGTTCCCAAGGTAGAACTCTCATACAGTACTTTAATTTAGAGTCATTTTCAAAGACGCTTGAGAGAGAGCTCAACTTTTCCTTTTCCCAGGGGAAAAAACACAATAAAATCAGAACCTCAAACTAGATTTTAAATCTAATAAATTCCGTTTTTTTGTGGAAATACTAGTTTCTAGAACGCTAAAAATAAATTTCTGTTGCTCTTATCATAGTTTATGATATTTTCTTACAGCATAATCAACATACAAGGCCAGCTAAATCAGGCTGGGGACATATATTGTCAGTCTAAGCACCTGCCCAGGTTCAATTCCCTGTACTACATACAATGCCAGCCATAGAAACTGGGTGTGGTGGCACATTCCTGTAATTCCATGCTAGGGAGACTGACATAGGACGATCACTACAAATTTGAGTTGGATAGTGAGCCCTTGTGCCACATAAATAAATTATATTTAAAAAAAAATAGATGTTCAAATTTAATTTTAGTTATCATTGTAATGGTATTAAGAGTTGCAAGAATGAGAAAACTTAGACAATGAGCCTTGTGACTCCATGGGAAAAGCAGATACTATTAAAAGTGTGGGAGCTTCCCACTTGCATTTTGCCATGAGATAGCACATCCAGGAGAGCCGAGCCAGGCATCATCACACTGATGCTGGATTTCCCAGCCCTTAGAATAGTGAAAGAGTAGCTTTCTACTCATGTAAATAGTCTCAGTCTAAGGACTCTATCATGGAAGTACAACATTCATAGATATTTTCAGTAGACTGATTAAGAATCTGAATGTAGCTGAGGAAAGGATCTTGGAATGTGAAAAAACATCCCACGTGCTAGGCCCCTCCCTAGAGCATGCTGGGATGGAAATTGAGACTGGGCATGGTGGTACACCTATAATCCCAGCTCTTGGGTGGCTGTAAACAGGCAGATCACTACGAGTCTGATCTAGTAGTGAGACCCTGAACATCCTGTAGAGGCTTCCCTAAAATATAAATAAATAAATAAATAAATACTCATGGAAGAAGAAAATAACACTGTAAAAAACGTCCATACTTATTATAATTGTGGATTTAAAAGCTATCAACCTGCCAAAAGAGAAAATACAAGTAATAGAACAATGATGAGTTTTGACAAACATTTCCAAAAGAATTTTTACTATTTGTCTAAAATTTATTACAGAATATAGAAACAGGAAGAATATTGCCTAACTTATTTTATGGGACCCAAACTATTCTAATACAGTTGTTATGGTTATGTCGAGTTTTTCCCCCAAAGCCTCATGCAGTCATGAGGCAGGAACTTCTAGAGTTTTAGACTTGACTCATAATCCTCTGGGATTATGTGTTTCAGTGCTGATGGGATTATGGGTCTGAGTACTTCTGGGATTATAGATGTGATCTAAGGCAGATAGGCTGAGGCAGAGAGCCAGAATCTAATATAAAGAGAGACAAAGAGACAGACACATGCTGTTGCTCTGCTCCTCTGTTTATTTGGCTGCCTCTGTCACCATTTTGTTGCTGTTCCACCACCATGAACTCGATGCTCTCTGCCCTGTTCCACTCAGCCTTGGGCCTGCCGAATACGGACTGAAACCTCCACAAACTGTGAGCTAAATAAACCTTTCCTTCCTTCACTTTGAGTGTCAGGTATTCATCCTAGCAAGAATAAAAAGTAACTAAGACAATAGTAGATAATAAAATAATGGATTAGTAGTCTTATGAACAAAAACTCGAAAGTATTTTTAAATAACCAAGACAAGCCTAACATGATATAAAAATAATTACTTATCACAAAGTGGTAGCATGTATTCCAGTTAGTTGAATCCTTCAGACAATCAGGCTAAGAACTCAAAATTGCATAATCACCTAAGTGGATGGAAAAGACATATTTCATCAGATTGGATATTCATTCGTTATAAAAATTTTAAGTAAATGAGAAATGGAAAGGATTTCTTCAACTTAGAGAATGCTCACTCAAAACTATAGTTGGCAAGATACTTAATGGTCACGATCTTTATTTATTTTTATTTTTTGGCAGGCTCAGCCTGCCCTAGGGTGGTACTGGCGGGGCACGTGGTTCAAGATATTGAATCTTGGTCCCCTAAAACTGCCTAAGCCTGCCTAAGCAGGTACCTTAGACCACTGAGCTACCTTGTCAGCTGCAACAGCCAAAATTGTTAAGACTTTGTATTCCTTAAAATCAGGAATGAGGCAAACACATCCTATCACCAACACTTTTCTTTATTTCTTTTACATTATTTTTATTTATTTATTTATTTATTTATTTATTTATTTATTTATTTATTTTTGCATGTGAGAATCAGAGGACCTCCACATGGAGCTACTTGTCCAGCTCCTTTCACTTTTAGTTTGAAACAAAGCCTTGGTAAGCTGCCTAGGGTGAGCTCAAGTTTGAATTGGCCTGCCTCAGCCTCCCAGTGTGATGTGATGGAGAGAGTGCCACACCTTGTCTGCTCACTCAGCAGCCTTTCTATATGATAATGAACGCCTACATGATGCAATAAAAGAGAAGAAAATTAAATAAAAGATTTAAGTCAGGATAGTGTAAAGTAAAACTAGCCATGTTCTTCAATGATGTGGTCATCCATGTGGAAATACATAGAATCAACAGCAACAAACCTCCAGAACAAATCAGTTATAGTGAAGTTGAAGGATATTGAGGTGACATCTACACATCAGTCACATTGTGTGTGACAGCAGCAAGGAAGTAAATGTATAAAGCAAAATTTTCATAAAAGACAAAACTTTGGAACAAACAAAATGGGCTCAAGTAGGTGGATTAATGAACCATGTAACCATGTAATGAACCAGGCTGACAGTCATAAACAGGTTTATAGGAAACTGGAGCCTCACAGATGTCAGTAATGTGGTTCAGACCAAGTCGAAACCCCAGTAACAAAAAGTTGATGGTGCAATTATCTTTAGATCAAATTAAAAGACTGAAGATCTGGAGAAGGAGATGTTGGGTTAGTACTGTGACTTCAAAGCTAGAGACCTTGAATATTGAGGTACCAGTATGTAATGAGATGGGAGACACAACTCTGAGAGAGAAATGAAGGAACACTGGAAGGAGGGAAGAAAAGAGTAACGGAGCAATGAGAAAGGGAGAAGAGAGGGAAGTAGGAAGTAGGAAGTAGGAAGTAGGAAGTAGGTAAAAGGAAGAAGAGACGGAAGTAGGAAGTAGGAAGAAGGAAGAATTGATGGAAGTAGCAGTCGTGGGAGAGAGAGAGGGGTTGAGAGACAGAGAAAAACAGAGGGAGAGGGGAGGGAAAAAGGGAAGGAGGGAGGTAGGGACAGACAGTCAGAGAGAGAGAGAGAGAGAGCATGAGACACAAACAGACAGACAGACAGACAGACGGACGGACAGAATGAGCATACTCTATCAGATGGTGACTCCGTGACCCATATTGAGTGAAACAAGTCCTCACTGAGGCTACGACACAAAATATCGCTGCCAACACCAGTAGGAACATGGCTGGCAAGGGTGCTTTACAAACTCTCTAGGTATTACAAGCTCTAGTCATGCTGAAGCAAAATTAACCATCAGAATCTGACAAATCCAGGACCGGTGAGATAGCTCAGCAGGCAAAGCACATGCTTAAGAAGTGCAGGGACCAGGGTTCCAGGCCCCATCACCACACGGTGCACCAGCCCTATGTCCAGTCCTGCTGAGGCAGCCGCCAGTTCCAGGTGTGGTGGCGCATCCTTGTAATCCCAGGGCTTGGGAGGCTGAAAACAGGGGGATCCCTATGAGTGTGAGGTGTATGGTGAAAACCAGCAGCAAACACATAAAAAGGATAAATCCAGACCATATAATTTCATTGCTAAAAGAAATGATCAAAAAAGAACCCTAAATTATTAATATTAAGTTAAACAACAATATGAAAAAAAATTATGGATTGTATGATTCCAACTGTATGATATTCTGAGAAAGATGAAAATCTCAACACAACATTTTCAGCAATTGTCACAGTTTGGTTTAAAGCTAAAAGAGTATTAAATAGCCAGAGCACAGAGGACTTTCTGGGAAGTTAATATGCTTGGAAAGCTGTAAGGTTTGTTATGCTTTGTGTAAAGGTTTCCCGTCAAATTCTCATGTAGTCATGAGGTAGCTCCAGGTGTTTTGGTTTTGTTTTTATTTTATTTTTATATTTATTTATTTATTTATTTATGTATTTATTTATTTATTTATTCTTTGTATTTAGGACAGGATCTACAGGGTACAGGGTCTAGAGGATATTACTACGCAGATCACACTCAGAATGATCGCCCTGCTTTTAGCCTCCCAAAGTGCTGGGACTGCAGGTGTGTATCACCACGCGCAGTCTTTATCACTGTTTTAGCACTGCCCGCAGGTGGGACAGGCACGATATACCGGGAAGTGAACCCTGGTCACTGCCCTCTGCCTAAGGAGGCACTTTAGTCTGCTGAGCTATCAGGCTGGCCCTGGAGTTTGTGACTGATTAATGTGGATATGCATGGTGCGCTTGCTCTGAGGCCAGGCATTTGCCATACCAATGTAAGGAGTGGAGAAAGTCTAGCTAGCTGCCTGAGACGCTCCCTCTCCCTTTGCTCTCTGTTCTTTGCTGTCACCATGACAGGTTTTTCTCTGTCACATGCTGTTCTAGTTTAGCGCCAACTGAGTCTAAACTGAAGCCTGTAGTAACTGTGGGCTAAAGAAACCTGTTTTTTTTTCCTTCATTTTCAGTGTTGGATATTTGTCCCAGAAATTTCAGAGCAGTAACTGAGACAGAGTTTGGTTCCAGAGAAGTGAGGTCGTTGCTGTGGCTAATCTGGGTCATCTGGATTATAGGATTTTGGGATTAATTTATGGGAAGAGATTCAAATGGTTTGGAAATGTTGTCTATAAGAGAAACACTGGAAGAATTTGGCTATTTTGTCTGGGAGATTCTGGTCAGAGCTCAAAAGAGCAGAAGGCTCATCTGCTGGAAAGAAGGACTACACTGGTTGTGGAACTCCAGATGATTTATTTGTGTTATGGCTTCGTGGAAAGATTGTATTTATTTATTTATTTATTTATTTATTTATTATTTTTTGTGTTTGTGTGTGTGTGTGTGTGTGATAGTAGAGATTGAACTCAGGACCTTGTTCTTGCCATGCAGACACTTATTCTACTGAGCTATGTCCCCAGGTTGGCCAAAAGTTTCTCTGCATTTTTCTCATGTCCAGAGACTTCGCCTGAGAATGAGGTTAAGCATGGTGGACTGGTCAATATTTCAAAAGAAATCTCAAAGCTGCTGCATATTGAGGCAGTGGCATGGTGTTATTGGGGGCTTTTAGCCAGATGTATGTTAAGAATCGAGAGCAAAGATTCCAGCAGGATGATTTAGGATGTTGTGAATTTGGCCAAAAAGGAAGCTCAAATAAAGCTATGGACTACAAAGACAGAGCTGAGAGGATCTCCATTGCCTGGAAGGAATGAGAGAATGGAAAGCCTGGTCTGAGGGTATTGTCGGAGGTAGCAGGTCTCACCCTTTATAGCCTCAGAATTGCAAAGATCAGGGACTTTGCCTTGAGGAGAAAGCTGATGAACTCCATGTTTCACAGGTTCCAGAATGGCACCAACATGGAGAATTTATTCCTTGGAATCAGAGTCAGAGTGCTTAGCAATTCAGGCATTAACCCCTATAGCAAAGAGAGATGGAAGACTGACTACTGCTCCAGTTGGAGGTAGGCCTTGCCATCACCCATGTGGCTTTGGTTTTAGGTGCATTCAAAATGCAGGAGTTCTAGGTGAAGAAGTCTTCAACCTAGGTTTCAGAAGAAGGACTGGGAGTCCAGGCAGTGTGCCCATAGGAGAGCAGTGTGTGAAGCAGAGAATGAGAAGCCTACTCTGTGGAAATCCGAGAAGTTTGGAAACACCAGGAACATAGATCACTTAAGGGAAACTTTAAGGAGGGAGCAAAGCTGACCTAAGAGAAATGTCACAGGAACAACAACCACCAAGAGTGCCACAGAGATGGAGCCACAAGGAGCTCACAGATTGCTTCATATGTTTCAGATGGAACTATAGAACTTCGTGCTTGCTTTGCTGGATTTTGGACTTGTGTTGACCCCAGTGCTTTGTTGTGTACCTTTTGGAATGATAATGTTTATCTCTTGCCTTTGAAAGTTGGAAGTCCTTAACTTTTCATTTGTACAGGACTTACAACTAAGAGATTGCCTTGGATCTTACAGGAGACTTGGGCCTTGGACTTTTCAGCAATGTTGAAAATGTTGGGGCTTCAACAATTCTTAGAGATGGACTAGAATGGTTTTTGCATAAAAGGATATGCATGAGACTTTGGGGGTGCAGGGAAAAATGTTATGGTTTGTGTATAGGTATCTCCCCAAAGCCTCATGTAGTCAATGGAGGCTCTAGGAGCTTGTGAGTGATTATTGTCGGTGTGGATGCTACACTTTCGCTGTGGCAGAGTAATGAATATATGTTATATGTTTTCCTGTACATTGTGATGTGTATCTAAAATTGTTCTTGAGCCCGGCAGGATGGCTCAGTGATCTAAAGTGCCTGCTTAGAAAGCTTGGGCAGCTGCAGGGACCGCGGTTCGATCCCTGGCACCACATTCTGTGCCAGCCGTGCCCTCAGGGCAGGCTGAGCCGGCCATAAAAATAAATAAATAAACAAACGTTCTGAAACAAGAAAAAAAGTAATAAAATAAAATCGTTCTTAAAAAGTGTTTCAAAATTTATGTTATTAAAGCTTTGTAAACTTTTATAAGATCTTATTCACAATTTCCATAACATCAGGGGAAATGCTTCTAATATTGTTTTGTCTACATCTTTTCACAATTTCCATAACATCAGGGGAAATGCTTCTAATATTGTTTTGTCTACATCTTTTCCATGATGATGAAATTCATAGCTAAATACATCTCCTTGGTTTACAAAAAGTTAAATGATTATGAATTAGTATAAATGTACCATAATTTCAAATATATAAACATTGTTAGCATAATTAAATGTCACTTACTTTTTGTTCTTTAATAGACTTATCTCAGTGCTTTTGTCCCTTTCCCTTACTTTGCTTTTAGAACTAAAGTTTGCTTATGTTTTTATATTATGTAAACTTCCAGATACCATAGAATGATCCAAACTGCATCAATCATTCAAGGTGTGACAATGTGCTGTACATAGTTGTATTCTCCAATGAAACATTCATGTGTATCACATAGTAGGTGCTCAATGACAATTGATTAAATGTGGGAATTTTGAGACCAATAATTTATGTGCAAATCTATTTCATGCTTCTCACTTGAAGTGAACAAATTAGAGTATATTTCAAAGAAGGCAGGTCAATTCCTTCTGTTCATTTGTAATCTACTTGAGGTTAATAGACTCAATAAGTCATTCTCTGGGAGTGAGTTCCTCATTTGAGGACATATCTTAACTCTTTCCATACACAATTGAACCACTTTTGTTTAGAAGATTGAATTACTACCAAAGTCAACAGGACACTGGTGATCATAAAATTTCTTTAGTAAGGTCAAAGCATGGAGCTAACACCTGAATTGAATGTGCATAACAGAGGACAAAGAAGTTGGCAAAATCATAGTAATAGCCCATGATTGTAACAGAGAATAGTCTGTCAATGGTAAAAGAACTATTATTTTAAACAATTATTTCTGTACATTTCTTAAAATATATTAATTTAGAGTTAGAGTTAAAAAAGACAGACATCTAGAATTTGATAGTTGATTCTCCATGTGATACCAGTAACATTGATTCCAAATAAAAATTTAAAAACACAACTGTCATGTTGCTGACCCTCCCCTCAGTGCATGCTGAGACTACAATTGAGACTGGGCATGGTGGTGCACACCTGTAATCCCAGCTCATAGGCAGATAAACACAGGAGGATCACTACAAGTCGGATCTATGTAGTGAGGCCCTGCACTACTACTACTACTAATAATAATAATAATAATAATAAACATAATAACATCAATAATAAGTTACAATTGCCTATGTTGTTCTTTCTCATTTGTTATCTTTTTTCTCTTTATGTATACTTATACAGGAAAAAGATTATGGGAAACATATGCGGTCAAACATTTTAAATTTTAATAGTAAAGAAGGATAAGAAAATCTATTTTTATCTTGTCTCTAGTTATGTGTGTAAACTGTGCAAGGTTGGGAGACTGAGAAACGTAGCTTTCCTTATGCATGAAATTAATGAGTTCTGTAGAGATGCGCCCCTGTGGTTCCATCCATCTCAGCATTTATCTACATTTTCCTCTTTATTTACTATACATTCCATGGTTTTTCTTTTTAATGACTTTTTGTCCGTTTTTGCACCTGGTACAGTGTCTCGCTACACAGCTCAGACTCAGTGACCCTCCTGTTTCAGCCTCCCTAACGCCAGGATAACAGATTTTTGTCACCATGCCCAGATTCCGTCTCTGGCTCAGCACACTCAGCGGTTAGGGACAACACAGCATGTGGGACCAGGAATCAAACCCTAGTTCCTACGCTTGCCAAAGCAGGTGCTTAGCTCACTGAACTACCTCAGATGTTCTTTTAATAAATTTTGAATCATTAATTGTATTCTCTTTAGTTTTCTCTTCCTTTATCACAATTACCTTCCAATATCCAACTTGTGATAAATAAAATTTTTGTACTCCATATGTACACAAGCATGATAAATTTTAAAAATCTACATTTAATTAATATGTTAATTAACTCATGTATCGGGCAATATTCAAGTCTGGACAGAAAATAATAATCACAACCAAAATATTTGTTTCAGACTTGAAATCTCATAAAAGATATAAATAATGAATGTGATAAATTTTTAAAAATTATACTAATTAAGTATAATCATAAGAGAAATAATAAAAAGTAGGCAAAGGTAGATGTTGAGAGTGTGTGTGAAGAAAGCTTCCTGAGAAGGCAGTGAGGCCTGAAAGAAGTAAGAACGTGAGACGCCATGGAGAAGAGAGGAGCGCAGCTAGTGGGACAAGCAGCAAGTCCACAGTCCTCGCCTCAGTGCTGGCAGATCTGCCAGTTTTAAACTTGCAAAAACACCGGTGTATTTAGGCATAACTGGCATGGGAAAGTGGGAAAGTGTTGTATCATTAAAGTATCAGTCAATGAGGTGCTAGAGACCATCCGAATATGTCAGGTATTGCACATCACCCTAATACCTGATGCAAGACATGTTATGAACAATTAAGATTGGTCTCTGTCAGTTTTAGAGTCTGGGAAATCCAAGAACTAGTGGCCAGCACATTCTTTTTCTGGTGAGAGTCTGGCCTCTGCTTTCAAAGTGGACCCTTACATTTGGTGCCCTTCAGACAGGAGGACTGCGTTTTCCTCACTTAGCAGAGGCACAAGCTCAAAAGGAGGACAAACACCCTGATCAAGCCCTTGTGTAAGGATCTTTTATCCTACCCATGAGGGAAGAATCCCTCACAACCCAACCAGCTCTGAGAGGTCTTACATTATTTCTCTCTTTCTCACTCTCTTTTTCTTTCACATTCTCTTTCTCTCTCCTCTGTCTCTCTCTCTGTCTCTCTCTCTCATTCTCTTTCTCTCTCTCTCGCTCAGCAAGGATTGAACTCAAGGCCTTCTCCCTGAACGCTATCTCCTTCACCAGCTTTGTATTATTACTTTTTCTTTTGAAATCTTGAGACAAGGGCTCAATTCATTTAATTTTCCCATCTAGCTCTGAAATGCTGACTTCTCACATGAACCTCCCAGAGGGCTGGAATTATAGGTGGATCACCAGGCAGGATCCAGTCTTCACAGTTTAGACAGTCTCACCACCCACAAGTCCCAACACCATAGCTGGGAGAGGACTCACCCAGGCTATCACATCCATGAATTGGCTCACACAATGTACGTCTATTCTATGTGCTGACAGGTCTCAAATCTGAGCAGCAAATCAGTAAGCTGCAACCCAGTGAGCAGCTGCTACATAAAGTGGCCATGCAAACCCCTGTGCACTGGCACTAAACTTGGTGAATTGCTCATCTACAGCACTGAGGTTTCAAAAGGCTATCACACAATTATTTACGTGATGAATCATATAGGCAATTGTTGATGACTGTCCTCGGTTGTAAGACAAGAATATAGAAAATTTATTTCACCTAACCAATTTGGTACACATGTGAAAAATATGGAAGCCAAAACTTTTTCGTGATACCCCTTGAGACTCTAGTTGAAGAGTGTAGATTACTGTGAATAGGGAATCTAAGAGAGCAAGAGTTTGGTGCATGTGTGTGTGTGTGTGTGTGTGTGTGTGTGTGTGTGTGTGTGTGTGTGCATGCTTGACTGAGCAATGGACACTTTACTTATCTTGGTCCATAGATGCCATCTGCCTATAAAAGCTGTAAAGCAGTTATAAACTAATGTAGAAAATGATGCTATGCCTAAAGAAACTGAGCAAAGATTTGTTCCTGTGACTTTATACATTGCATTTTAAATATAAGATGTGACATAATTTCTCTTTTTTTTTTTGCCTTTTTGACACAGGGTCTAACTATGCAGTTCTGGCTGGCCTTGAGATCACTTTTGTAACCCAGGCTGGTCTCGAACTCGCACTGATCCTCCTGCCTCAACCTCCCAAGTGCTGGGATTACAGGTGTGCGCCACCACGCTCAGATCAATGACATAATTTCTTTAGGATAGTTTTCAGATAGAAAAGATGTAGGTATCACACATCACTGAAAAGTGTCAGAAACAAATAAGCCCTGAGAAGGAGAGACACAGAAGCCATGGATGGTGGCACATACCTGTAAGCCCAGCACATGGGAGGCTGAGGCAGGAGAATCAGGGCAAGTTTGATACCCACGTGGGTCACAAAGTGAGCTCAAGTCTAGCCTGAAATGCACAGAAAACTCTGTCTCAGAAAGACAACAAAGAAAAAATTGATAGTCCAGTGAATTGGAGGGCTGGCATTTGTCAAATACTGAAGAGACGCTTGTGCTTCCAAGAAAAAATTATCTAAGTAGCTGAAATATTTTACTTTTCCATCAACAGTAGGTGGAAATTTCAGATTTTTTCTAATACTTCTTATAGCCATATTTTTAATTTTAATAAATCTAGCAGTACTTGACGTGATATCCAGTGGTTTTATTTCCTGTTTTCCTTAAAACTAATGATACTGCTCAACTTTCTTAAATACTTATGTGATTCCCTTAGTTATAATGGATTTATGGCCCAAAATATTCAGTAAATTGAAACTGTGGAAGGTAAGATTAATTTATTACATTTAGTTTATAGTACAAGAGATGAAAGAAAACTGAATATGAACTGAAATCTCCACAAAGAAAAGAATGGGAAAGAAAAATGAACCAGACTATGAGATAAATGACCCTTTCCTTCCTTAATTCAGGGCATTGGCTATTTTGTCTCAGCAATCAGAGAAAGGTAACCAACAGAGTCATTAAAAGTTAGACCTCAAGACACAACAAGAATGACTATACTTGTGTACCTAGTTCAGGGATGAACAACAGTGACTCATATTTTGTTGCTGAAATTACAAAAGCAAGCTTCATGAATTAGGTTAGTATGCCGTCTTTTAAAATAAATGTATTTGGTACAGGTCTTGTTATGCAGCTTAGACTTGTCATGGAATTAGTCTGTTTTTAGGCTCCCCAGGGCTAAGATTACAGGCACACTCCACAACACCTGGATTCCATCTTGGACTCAGCCCACCCCAGGGGCAGGACCGGTGCAGCAGGTGGGAACAAGAGTGAAATTCTTGCCCTGTGCTTGTCAAGGCAGGCACTTAGTCCACTGAGCTATCTTATTGGCCCTCGCTTTGCACATCTTAAACATGCTTAAATTGCATTAGCATGAGTTGAGTAAATCCACACTTATACACACATGCACCCTACAGTTTAGTAAAGTCTTGCACATTTCAGTTGATCTGTTAAGTACTATACAAAAATTTTTAAATGGAATAGTTCTATTGTGCTACCTCCTATCATCATAAACTAAAAAACTGAAATCAATGAAAACATTGTATTTTCTATCAGCCCATCAGGGAACATCTATGTCTTCCATGATATACTATCTGTTTAAATCTGTTTGCCTGTTTTTTAAATTAAGTTTTCTTATCCTTGGGTTAAAAATACTACTATTCTTTTAATCTATCAATTCTGTCATTTTTATAGGGTTATGCTTTCATCTAAGTTGTCCTGTGTTCTATTTAGATGTACAGAATTGGGCTGGAAGGCAGCCTGACTCATTTTCTTAAGGACTAACCATGTTTATTTTCACGCAACAAAAGCAGAATGGTGGAATCAAAGTGCAAACTGAAATCTGTACAAACTAAACTACTTTCCAGATCTTGCTCTATAGAAATAGTTTATCAATTTTCATGAAATATCTCATTCCTATGTGTAAGACTCTCCATTTATTTGATTCGTTTTGAGAATACATTATATGTAAAACTTTTATAATGCATGACTAGGTTAGTCAGGTTCTCATCTGCTAATCTTTTTGCTATGTAATTAGTTATATTTTCAGATTTTATAATTACTCACAGAAATGAATATACTCCTCCTAATGTATTTTCAATTTTAATTTTTTTCTAGATTCTTTTAATTGAACAACATTTTGTTGCTTCACATATTTTTTTCCATTTTTCTGAAAATAAGTAACTTTTATCCATTTATTTTACCTCCTTGAGTTATAAAATGTGACCTAAAATTAGTAGTTACAAATTTAGTTATAGATTCACTGACCTCACAATATAAAGGCTTCTCTATGTAACAAGGTCAGTCAAATCCCCTCAGGGCAAATTGGTCTTAATCAGTCAGCAGAAAAGTTTAACCATGAGGGATGAAAAGTAAAGACATATTAATATGCAGAGCTGTAAAAGGCTTAAGTCAACAGCTTCTGACATTGCCAGTTCTGCTGATAAGCTATTACTATTATGGACTGTTGAACTATTTTACAGCTACTTTCTCTTAATTCAATGAAAAGAAAGATTTGTATTAATAGTGTTTAGAAAAGTTACCATGTCTGCATTTTATACTCTGAACAACATCTATGAAGACAACAGTCTGTGATGTATTAATTATCATAACTGTCCTATTAACCTGTTTTGAAATTGTCTCATTGTTATTTCTTGCTCATTAAAATTAACAAAAATTTAAAATGCAATATAAAGGTTTTGTAATGCTTTCAGTTTGTACTACTACTCTCACATGCAAGTATTACCCACTTTTTCAAGTATGAAGAATATAATGAGATTATTGAGCAAGTGTATCTGCAAAACATTAACTGTTGTGTTTTTCACTGCAAAACCTAATGATAAATTTCCTCATGAACATCAGCATGTATTTCAGGCTGCCATCCAGATAAACATATATTAATTTTTGACCTTTAAAATATTCTCTATGTCCCTGCATTGTATGCAGCCTACCAGAATTAGGGTGGTGACAAAACATCAACTGGGGGAAGGCTGGGGTGATAGCTGCATGGCACAAGTGCCTGCTTGGCAAGTGCAAGGTCATGAGTTCAAATCCTGGTCCTGAAAAAAAAAAAATCAAGTGGGCTGACTTAGTAATCATACACCCGTAATCCTAGCCTGTAGAATCCTACATTGAACCATGAATCACTTGCACACTGTACTTCCAGTTACTGACGAAAGAGCCCCACCTCTGACCACATGGGGCTTTGGGAGAATACACAGGCACAAGTCATAATAATAGATCTTATTAGTTTTTCACATACAGAAATTATTTTCAAACAGACCTGATCATATATTTTACTGAAATGTACCACTGTATTGACTAATTATATATACAAAGATACAAAGTAATAGGTAAGTAAAAAAAATGTATGTACAGACAAAATATTTGCCAAGTTTTAAGGACACCAATTTATCTAAAAGTTAGTCCAAAGAAAACATAAAGTTATTTAATATAACATTTTCCTTTGAGCCAGGCATGGTGGGACAAGCCTATAATCCCAGCACTTGGGAGGCTGAGGGATGAAGACTGGCACAGGTTCAAGAGAGCCTGGGCTACAAAAGTGAACTTTAGGCCAGCCTGAACTGCGTAGTGAGCTCCTGTCTCAAAAACGCACAAAAAAAGAAAGAAAACAAAACATTTCTTTTCATCTGAATTTCAAAGTGCATTTAATAATGAATTAGGAAATTGTAAGAGAAAAAATTATGTGGGACCCAAAATAAACATTTTGTATTCTGTTTAAATCACCATTTAACTGGTAGTTACTGATTTTCAATGACAAACCATGTTATGAATTATAAGAAGTAATGTTTAAATTAAGAAGTACATGCAGGGGCTAGCGAGACAACTCAGCAGGCTAAAGCACTTGCTTAAGCAAGCTTAGGCAACCACAGGGACTGCAGTTCAATCCCTAGCACCACATGCTGCACCAGCCTCACCCCCATGGCAGGCTAAGCCAGCCATAAATAAATAAATAAATAAATACATACATACATACATACATACATACACAAAAATACATACAGAAGACTATTATATTCCTTTGAGGAAAAGCAGCAAAGGAAATGCTTAAAACCATGAATTATAGGATTGTGTAGTCTGTTTCTCTTGAGTTTGTGAGGTATTACTACTTGAGAATGTTTCTGATGAGAACTAGAAACTTAAGTTCCGTGTAAGGAAGATGAAAGAAAAAAGATTAATTGCTGCATAAATGAATTTATATACATTTAAGCAAGTAGTCACTGAAATTTCTAATATACCCATTTCATGAAGAAATCTAGCAATTCTTATTTTTTAAATCATACATCCATATACCATATAACTTTTATGATAAAATTCAAAGGAAAAATGTATTAGAAAAGATCAGTGAAAAATATAAAATAAAAATATTTAACAAAAATTAAATTACTGTTACCACTGAAATTAGAATGATTGTAAGAAAATAGTTCATGTAATTATTGGACATGTATTTTAAATCCAAAAACATAAATGATTTTCAGTTAAAATATAAGTCACTAACATTTACATTCTCAAAACCCAAATGTTTAGTAAACATATGCAAAATCAAAAGACAGTAGAGGTAATTAAAGATACATACTGAACAAAAGAGAACATTGCTACATCAATTGAAAAGGGTAATACAGTTTGACTTACTAAATGTTTCTCAAAGTAGGCTTACAGAACATGTTAAAATGAGTATTTTTATCAATAACTTATTAATTTGGATAAAAATCCCAAACCACACTATATAGTCACATATAAATGTTTATATTCCGTGGTCTCATTCCTCAAAATATGTTAGCCATTGACCATGACATGTATCCTTTTTTATCCTTTTTTTTTTTTTTTTTTTTTTTTGAGACAGGGTCTCACTGTGCAGTTGAGGCTGGCCTTGAGCTCACTTTTGTAGCCCAGGCTGGTCTCGAATTCGCACCAATCCTCCTGCATCAGCCTCCCAAGTGCTGGGATTACAGGCGTGAGCCACCACGTCCGGCTATGTATCCTTTATTATTTTTGTTTGTTTGTTTTTTAAAGAGAGTACAAATTAGAATTAAAACAGAAAAAATTACGAGTGATACAGAATTTTACTTAACAAGGTATTATGAATCGCATCGTATTTGTTGTAATACGAGGCATTTAGTATTGGTTTCCATCCTTTAACTTTTAGTGTATAAGATTCTTTATGAGTTACGTGTGTTTCTTGCATACTGCATATGGTTGGACTTAGCTTCCTTATCCACTCTGCCAGTCTATTGATGTTATTTGGAGTTCTGTATGTTTCAATTAGCTAAATGTCAGATTGTTTTCTCTTATTTGGGAAGTTTTCTGCTGTTTACTTCTGCCGTATTCTTTTTATATCGTTTGTATTGACTCCTTTTTTCTCTTTGATTCCTATTAATCTCTTGTTGTTCAATTTTGCATCATGTCATACATGTTGAATTATTTTTTTCCTGCATCCTAGTTGTTTTTAAGAGATCCTTTCTTACGTTTTCACTACCTGTTACTGTGTCTTCAAGATCTGAAACTCTATCTTCACTTTCATTTATACAGTTTTGGGAGCTTGTGATCTAGATTTTATTTTCTTGTTTCTTCTCTTTGAAACTGTTTCATGTGATCTATTACTTTCCTATATTACTCATTCAGGAAATTCATCATTTTTATATTCTCCTCTAATTTTTTATCAATATCTCTTTTAATAGCATTTAAATATTTAATTATAATTATCCTTTTTTTCTCTACTTCAGAGATTACTTCTGCTCTAATCTCTTCATTAACTTGCTGCAGTTGTTACTCTACTTTAGATGCTATTAATTTAGAGAGTCCTCTTTTTTACTTCAGGGGTTATTTCTGATCTGATTTCCTCTATCCTTTTCTGCACTTGTTTTTCCACTTCAGATTCTATTAACTCATGCTTTTCTTTCTTTCTTTTTTTTTTTTTTTTTTTTTTTTTTTTTTTTTTTTTTTTTTTTTTTTTTTTTTTTTTTTTTTTTTTTTTTTTTTTTTTTTTTTTTTTTTTTTTTTTTTTTTTTTTTTTTTTTTTTTTTTTTTTTTTTTTTTTTTTTTTTTTTTTTTTTTTTTTTTTTTTTTTTTTTTTT
>PVJA010000914.1:0-82705 GCA_004027025.1 Myocastor coypus | reverse complement strand
CAATCTTGATCCAGGCCATATGTGCCTGGCTCGGTCTGACTGCTGTGCTCTGCTTCTTCCTGTTGCAGCTTTTGGAAGAGTGCCCACTGTGCTCCTGTGACAGAATGCTCAGCTCCTGGTTTTCCTGGTAGGGTCTGACCCCCAGCCTCTCTGCACCTTGTTTTCTGCAGGGTTCTACAGCAAATTCTGGAGCTGGGTCCTGCGCGAGGAAGAAGCTCTGGTGGCGGGAGGGTGCAGGCCTACTCTTCATGCCTATGCTCCCACCAGTCACAGGTTGTTTTCAGGATCGGAGTTCTGGTTGTGGTGGGAGGACACACGCAGGTCAAGAGTTCCTATGTGAGTGTTGGTTTGGTGGCTCATGTGGTGGGCGGGGTTGGAGTTCCAGTGCTAGGGCAATGGGTGCACAGCCAGAGAGGTCCTACTTGAACATTGGCCCAGTCAGTCAGCATTTGTTGGCAGGGCCAGGATTCCCATGGTTGGTGTGGCGGTGGCAAACATAGGCAGAGAAGTTCGACCTGGGCCCAGCCTGGTCGTTCAGCGTGGGTGGATGGGCTAGAGACCATATTCTGAAGTCAAATAAATTAAACCTGAATATGCAAACATCGTATTATCCGTTTAGTGTGAGAACCTCAAAGGGAAAATAAAATCTGAAGGATACTATAGATACTGGGGAACGAGAATGAACCTGTTCAAATGGAAGAAATTACTGATTTGAGGAGGACAGAAGAGGAAATTGGAGAAAGTGAGGTACGTATGTGTGTATGTAAGTAAGATGTTTTGGACAATTATATTGTGCATTTCTTCTGCTCTATGGAAAGGAGTAAAAGCACATAGTACTTAATTTGTTTGGTGTCTTTTTAAAATTCATTTCGTTTTTCTCTCTTATTTTCTGATATAGTTTTTCTTCTACTTTTTCATGCATATATCTAGCAATATGATCAACTAATGTAAAGACTGCACTATGCAATACAGTGCATACTGTGAAATTCATATTATTTTGTTAGATTCTGTATCACTTGTAATTTGTTTTAATGCTTTCTTTTACTGTTTAAAAAAATGTGATAGGCAGGTGTGGTGGCACACACCTGTAATCCTAGCACTAGGGATGCTGAGACAGGGGGACCATTGCGAGTTTCAGACCAGCCTGGGCTACAAAAATGAGCTGTAGGCCAGCTTTGAACTGCATAGCGAGACCCTGTATCAAAAAGACAAAAAATTAAAATAAAATATAAAAAATATGTGATAGTGTCACAGTTGAGAAAAACTATTATAAAATGTTCATGGACACAATTAAGTAAAAATAAATGATGAACAAATTTTAGTATCAAGTATTATTGTCCTGGTTGATCAATTTTGTCAGCTGGAGAAGTTTAGAAGTTTAAGTGACTCTAAAGAGATCCAGAATTCTTCCTTTGTAAACATCCCCATCTTTCGCAAGAGGAGCGCACTGACATTGTGTAAGCTCAACACCCCATAGCCTGCTCATACTATGAGGAGGAGAGAGCCTGATTAGAAGCCAGAGCCACTGTTCCTCCCTTTGTTCTTTGTCGTTTTCTGCCATGTGCCAACTCTGCCCTGGAGTGAGCTGAGTATAGGCTGAAACTTCCACAAAATGTGAGCTAAGTAAACCCATTCTTTGTTGATTTTCAGTGTTCGTATTTTGTCGTAGCAATGAGGGTAAAGTAACTGAAGCAATGATGTATAAGGTATTATGCTATTCGTTCTCAGGTTAATGGCAGAAACCAGTATGATTCTAAGCAATAATATGAAATGATAAAAAGTCTCAATATAAAATAAATTTTAATACTAAGAAATACAGAAGCAAAGTACATTAAATTCCAACATAAATTATGGTTTTAGTAAGTGTTAGTGTGGTTTGAAATATTTCACCTGTTATTTTCAATAAAACTTCTAAAGGTAAAATGAAAAGGGCTATTAAACCAGAAAGGCTATTGGTAATGCTAGCAACAAAATTGATTATAAAAATGAAATTCTGAAATAACTTTTAGCCTATAAAGATAAAGCATTAAAAGCTACTCTGACCATTGCTTTTAATATTGAAATAGAAACTCAATACTGAAAAGAATTTCAGAGCGTTAGAAAGATAGTATGTCTTAGAATAACACATAAGGCTATCTCTACCTATTGGTAATACTTAAGGATATATAGAAATCCTCAAGACTTTTAAAACATTTCATCTAATTAATAAAAAATCAGATAAAGCTGCTCGGTGATTCTGTATCTGAGGTTTTCTTAAAAAAATGAAAACTGCTGGTTAGTGAATATGCTCCATTTATAGAGTTTAAAATAAGTTTTAAAAATGATTCCATAATTATAGGGCTTATGAAATCTCTCTCTGTACAGATTTTTGTATAAAAGAAAATCTCACTGGTTAATTCATTTTCAAACATTCAAAAGACAAAACACTTAGTATTAAATTTTTCTCTTAACATTTCAAAACTATAAAGTTGTATATTTAGAAAATATTCCAGAATATATCCATTACATTATCAATAAGAATAAAACCAAGAGATTAAAATTTTGTTAATACCAGGATGAAAACATGACTTACATTTTGGCTTTGTCAGTGATATGATAGACTTGTAAATTTTTAAAAAGTCACTTATTTATTTATTTATTTATTTATTTATTTATTTATATGTTTATTTATTCATATGTTTATGTGACCCAAACTCTTGAGCAGCTGGAACTCCCAGTGATTCTTCTGTCTCAGCCTCTCCGCATGTGCCCCATGACTGATTTTGGTGGCTGGCACGACAGCATGACATGCGGTATCAGGGATTGAACTCAGGTCCTTCCCGGGCAAGTGCTTAGACTGCCGAGCTACCTTCCCAGACTAACTTTGTAATTTTACAATAGGGTTTACATATCATCAACTCAAACATTTTTTTTTTTTAGTTATAGAAAATAAAATTGTTCTGTGAACAGTATGCTCTGATATACAAGTGTATATGTGACTGATATATACTTACTAATTCATTTCATTCTACATAAACTTCATATAAAATTCTTAGAAATCACAAAGCCATCTCTTACTTTAGAATTTAAAGTAAGTTGTACTGTTTACCTTTATTTAATAAAACCCACTATTGCATATACTTACATTCAACACCAACTCTCCTGTAAAATATTCAGACCCCAATTTTTGCTTAGGCTCCATCCTCTCATTTTGAACATTATCTGTGAATTGTCTGACGGCAATTTCACATGCACCTCTGAATATGTCATTGAAGAATAGCTATATTTACTGTCTTATTTTAATCCTAAGCTGTTCATTTATTTCAGTGTTTACTCATTAACTAATTAACAATGATTATATGATGAAAATACTAAGATTGTAATATAAAAAAGACTATCTTCACAAAGCTGTATTCTTAGGAGAGAAGACATACACAAAATTGGAAAGCGAACTTTGGTTTATAGTGTTAAATACTGACATTACTGAGTGAAAAATCCAGGCTCAAAAGAAAAAAGGCTCCACATCAAGGTGATTTTGGAAAGTGATTTTCATGTACCTAGGGAGCTGATGGAACCAGTTTTAAATTATCAGCTCATAGTCAGGTTTGATTTCAGTTGAAATATGATTTCCAAGTGGGAAGGACGAAGCTGAGAGCAGATTATTACACAATTGGTTGCATGGAATATATAAGGATTGGGCCATCTATTGTCAGGAAGATTTGTTCCAGGCAGGTGTACTTAAAAGGGAAAGACAAGAAGAAAGCACCCTGTCCCAGACTTAGCTTCTTTACACATTATTGCCTGCCTTCCTTTTCTTAGTGGCCTCTTTATTTGTTTAAAAAAAAAAAAAAGTGTAAGACATCCGTGCTGTAGAAATTAGTTCATTTCAGTGTGTGTTCCAGTGCTAGCTATTATCCCTTGCTTAATACACAGAAAAACTGGCTTTATAGGCCCAAAAGGTCAATCATGCTTCCTCATTCTCAGAGGATTCCTTGGTTCTTCTGCCCATGATCCTTATAAATTATGCTTTGCACACAATGTCCCTCACAGGCACCACAGTTACCTCCTCTAGCTGCTCCGTGTTTATGTCTCTGTTTGCTTAGATACTTCTCAAGGAAAAATATGCCCTTTGGGATGCTTTGTTCACCTTCTTCACAATCACTGGAGTGCCCCTCATTGTGAGATCACCATTTCTGTGGGGTTTCCAACACTTTGAGGGTGGAAAGAAGCTACTCAGTCCACCTTCAGGGAAAGTTTGCACCCATGGGACATGTTATGTTTGCTGCACTGACTCTAGCCATCCTGAGGAAAATGGGAAAATCTGAAAATATGTGGACTATCTTCTGAACTTTTGGTACTATGTCATACTCGGTCTCGCTGAGAGAGTCACCGTGCTCTTTTTCCTGGGAGTGTGGAGTGTGCCCTATGGTGGGTTGGGCAGGTTGTTTCCCGTACACTTCGGGCTCCTAGGTTTGGTGGGTCAGATATTTATCACAAAAGCAATTCAGATAGAGAAAGCAAGAGCCATAGCAATAATGAAAACAATGGATGTGGTCTTCGCTTTTACTTTTTATATTTTATTCTTTAATGCTATCCCGATCTGGTGGACCTTGGGCAGTGCTCTTTGCATAGAAACCAGTAGTACTGAAGTGGATATTCGCAAATGGCTCCAGACCTCCAAGTGAAAGGCATTGCAGACATCTAGATTTTTTAAACATCTCATTAGCCAGTTCAGACAACTACATCCATGAAAATCTGCATTTATTCACTGAGTGTACTTAATAAATTTTATAAATAAACTACCATTTTTAAATATGGTATGTTTTTAATTAAGAATAGCTGGTAATATTTGGTGTACAAAGTGTTATGTTATCTTTTGATTTCTTTGCTTTGTTAGTGTGGAACTGGTAAAAGGAGAAAGCTTGTTAGTAGAAGAAAAACTTAAAAAAATTGATGACTAATATGTGATTTTTTAAGCATATTTTTGGTATAGATGGGAGATGGATTGCAGGAATTTTAAATACTCTCTTAGTGTAAGGAGCTTAAGAAACTTATTCTGCTATAATTATAATTCATTTGCAATATAATTTTTCTAGGATACCAAGGCTAAAATTTGGTATAGGTGCCTACTTACTGGTTTTCATACAAATGAACTGCGATATTTTCCAAGGTTTTATGAATGATGATCACACTTTTAGTTCATACCTGTGCCTTTTAATTTTAATGCTGGGACTTCTATATGTGACTTCTAAATATCTTTAAATTGCCAAAGTTGGTGAATAAGGGGTCGGGGGACAGCTCAGGTACACAAGTGCCAGCCTGGCAAGTGTAAGGTGAGTTCAATCCCCGGTTCCACACTTCCACACACACACACACACACACACACACACACACACACACAAAGTTGGTGAATATTTTCTATTTCAGTGGTGTTAGCAGCTGGCTACCATTTTATAATTTTGGTTGTGGTCTGTCTTATTGGAACTAAACTAATATCAATTTTCAAGATTTCCAAATTTTACGTCATAAGATTTGGTAACACTACTGTGTACATTTCCATCCTGAAGTCTTTTCTCCTCATTTGAGATGTGATTTTCTATAAACTCTCTTTGATTTATAGCATGATGCAAATACAATGTTCTCAGAATCTTATTACTTGAACAGTATCGGTATAAGATTACAAGTATTTGATCATTTTAACAAGTAAAACCCATACTTTCACAAGGGTTGCCCTAGTAGATATTATCCTTTGTTCCTAAACTGAGCACTCAGATAATTTTTGTCTGTATATTTTTAGAATAATTTTTAAAGTACAGTTCTATTTTACCTCCTATATAGTCTTTTTCCTCTATGGAATTATTTGTAAAAATGCTTATGTTAATCATTAAAGATATTTGAACATGCAGTTGATTGACTTCATAGTTTGTTACACAGGAAAAACAAGGCTCTAGACTGTCACCAGCCTGACGGGAGGTCACCCTCAAGCTGTGTGTGCTGCTTATGGGGCGTCATCTGCCTACTACCCTGAAGCTGCATTGGAGTTAACATTGTGGAGAGCACGGGAGGTCAGTTAGGACACAGGAGGTGCGAACGTGTCGCACTCTGCCACAGAGAGCCCTCTAGGTGAGGCCCTCGTGCCTCCAGCTGAGGTAGAGGCTCACCTGGAGGCGCGGAGCCTGAGAGCTGTAAGCTGCTTCCCACCCTCTCGCCAGGATTCTTTCAAAGTACGGAGCTTTCTTCTAGGCTTAATGCCTTGGTGAGAAAGTTCTTTGCCAGGAGTTCAAACAGGAAAATTTATTTATTGTTGTAATTTGTTTATTCTTTTAAAGAGAAAAATAAAATTTCAAAGCAAGATAACAGGAGGGTAATGATGGCTAATACCTTGTGTATTGCTGTCTCCATTACTTGAACTACAAGGTATAGATGTTTAATTGTCCAAACAACATTAGCATAGACCTCAAAGGGGAGCTTTCAGCATGCTGACTTTAACTAATGCTTTTAGTCTGACATTTCCTAAATGAAATCTGTTGAGATGAGTTATCTCTATCACATTTTCAATGTAGCAACGCTGGAATTTATAGACATGGAATAGCATTGTTTTGCAAATGCACAATGATAGGAACAGCATCTTAGAGCTCACAGGCAGGTTAGAAATCTTGTAGGAGCCATACTCCATAGATACAAATGCCCTAACCACCCAAGGTGTGTTTCCAAGGCCTTGTGCTTGTGTGTTCTCTTCATCTGTGGAAAGTGAACCACCCTGGAGCTACCTGAGGGGGATCCACTCTCCAACTTTCTATCTTAATAAAAGAACTTCAGACCTTGAAAGTTAAATTCCTCTGGCCTTAGATACTAGAGCCATGTTTTATTTCAACACTGTGGCTTAAATGCTTGAATATCACAATGCATTGCAAAAGTTAGAAAAAATGCTTCTTCCAACTTTCACAGGATATGATCCCAAAATAATGTCCAAGGTCATATATTGTGATGCCTATGAGTGTTTATTATGTAAAAGTTGTAGTCACTATATCTTCCAAGGGAAATATTTTTCATAACTTGTTTTTATTAGTAATAAAATTATAAGAAAGAAAAAAAAATAAAAGGAATTTGTTCTAACATTCTAGGAGGGAGTGGGTCTGAGAAGAGTAGATAGTTAAATGGGTCCTTGACAGGGCCAGTCTGATCCAGATATGAAGTCCTTGAAGGAAGTTGGAAACAATAACCATTTTTCTTTTTTAAACTTTTACAATCATTCATTCATTCATTTATTCATCCATTCATTCATTTGATACAGAGCCCCCATGTGTAACTTGGACTTGATGTGATCCTCCTGTCTCAACCTCCCCAGAGCTGGGATTACAGGCATGAGCCAACACACCTGGTTTCTCTGGTGGCCACAGCAGCATGGTTTGTGGTACCAGAGGTCAAGCCCAGGTTGTGCACTTGTCAGGCAGGCACTTACACTACCGAGCTATCTCCCTGAGCTGAACACAAAGCGGATGGCCCAGTGCATTATCAAAGAGGAGCAGACAGTCAAGGCTGACTGAATTTAGCAAGCTGCTTTTGTGAGAGACAGCATGAAAGTAGTCATGGACTTTGAATTGATTTATAAGTTTTGCTACAAATTACCTGTAAGTCTGCTAGTCTGTTAGTATGCCCTTATAATATACACGAAAAAGAAAAGTAAAGGGAAAGCAAGCAAGAATATCTCTCAGATGATAGTTTATAACTTAGTTTGGGCTGGTATAACAAAACACAAGAGACCAGCTAACTTAAGAACAAAAGAATTTATTTTTCACCTGCTCTGGAGTCAAAACGCCAACTGGTCTAGTTTAGCCTTCTCTTGTGTTGTAGGCTACTGGCTTCTCCTTATATCCTTGCATGAGGGAAGAAAGACAACAACGCTCTCTGAAGCCCTTGTATAGTTCACCAGCCCTGTTCCTGACTGCTTCATCCTCACCTAAATTATTTGCAGAAATTCCTCCTCCTAATATTATGATGTCCCATAAGGAGTTAGAATTTCAGCATACAGAATATGTTATAATTTAGTCAAGAAAACTTAAGAGAAGAATGACTTGGGGCAGTCTAAGCATCTGCCTGGCAAGTGCAAGGACCAGGTCTAATCCCCAGTACTGCATGCTATGCCAGCCACTGAACCTGGAGTGGTGGCAAATGCCTGTAATCCTAGGCTGGGAAGGCTGAAATGGGAGGATCATTGGGAACCCGAGCTCATAGCAAGATCCTATACCAAACAAACAAACAAACAAACACATGATTCACTGGGCAATTAAATTTTGAGGTAAAGCAAATCACATATGGAATAATGCTCAGACTACCTGAAGAAAGATGAAAAGAGCTGCCCCAGTGGCACTATTTAAGGGCTGATGAACAAATTGGAAGGAAGACAAAAGACCGAGATTGAGGCAGTAATGCTAGATCACGAATTCAGAGACATAATGAAAGTATATCTGATTTTCATTTTTAAGGGAATATTTATCTGCTACATTGTGAATAAACTAGAGGGAAGTAACTATGAAAAACACAAGTGATATTGCCAAATATAAAATGAATTTAGCTGGGTTATTGCCCTTGAAGGCATTGTGAAATGTGGTTAGAGTGTGGATATATTTTGAAGTTTAGGGAATAAAGCATACCACTTGCAGGGCAAATCAATACATAACTACATATCTAAAGTAGTGGGGAGCCAAGAGGGTCATAAGTCCAGTCAGTATAATGGTTAACCAGAACAACAGCTTGGAACCAGGGCCAAACCTGGACCTTATTAACTCATGAAGACAGGATTTGCTTGGGCATGAGTGACTGAGAGTGGTGGGAAATAGTGATGTGAGCTGGGACACTAGGTAAGAGGCTTGAGATCACGTCTACAACTTGGAAAGAGGAAGAAAGAGACAGACAGACAGACAGTCATACAGACAGACAGATGACAGAAAGAGAGACAGAGACAGAGAAGGAGAGAGAGAGAGAAAGAGAGAGAGAGAATATTGGGAGTGAATTGAAAAGTTGGACAGTAGCTAGTGTTCTGGACTCTGTCTTTCAGTTTTGGTGTTTAATATGCTCCACGCCCTGAGATGTCATAGCCTATTTTCTCTAGGCTCATTCTCAGTCAACAACATCAGATCTCTCAGGCCAGCTCATACATACTACTTGGGATCTACAGGGGCGACATCACTGACCACATCCATTGCTTCAAAGACTACACATTAGCATCTGGACTAGACATTGCTTAATTAATAACAGTTAAGGGTATAAAGCAGTATCCTAGGCAGCTCTGCAGGTACAAATAAAATACAGGACGTAGGACGAGATGCTTTTCTTTCAGGAAGAGCCTGTCCACGTAGTACTTTCACATTTAATTAATCAGAAAGACCTACTTAGAACAGCAAAAACAATTTCTAGTTGGCACACATAAACAAGCAATATGGACTGAAAGGTTAAAGCTGCAATCTTTTTGATACTGGAATAACTGTAACTGGACTACCAATGTACATTATAAAATAAATACCACAGATTAGTTCAAAGTAAACTTGTGCAACTTACAGAAGTATATCTGTAATGCGAATTTGGAAAATAATTCAAAACAACTGATAGAAAAAAATACAGGCAATAAAACCACTACTTACAGAAAAGATTTATGACAAGATTATTTGCATAAAGCTGATAAAGTAAAATTCAAGATACATTTATTTGAAAGAAAAGAACCAGATCTTTGATGGGTAAAAAGATTCAACCAACCTAACATTTATTACATTTAAAGTTTGAATGACTCTTATAAACAGCAGAGTAATAAAACAAAAAAAGTGGTTTTGTTTATTTTGCTCCCACAACAAAATAGCCTATAATGCACACATTTTATTTCTCCTATTTTCTGGGAATTGGACTTGGAAATCCAAGCACAACATAAATTTACTGTTCCTTGACGGTCTATTGTCTAGTATGTAGTCTTGGTGATATAGGGGAAAGAAACTCCAACTTCAAAGATACCTGGGATGAGTTGGTGTATTCTAAATTCAAAGAATGAATTTTGGGAACAAGAGACATTAAGATAATATGCCCATGAGAGAAAGAAAGATTCTTTCTGAGACAGGAATGGAAGGGGACCCAAAGGTTTGCCCAGGATTCTGTCTTTTTTGGAGACTTTTACAAAGCAAAACCTTGAGGTGAGGAGGATCTAACATGGAAAACATGGGAACTCAAATGGTGAACATGAGGTGGGACAAAGCTGTGATCAACCAGCAATATTCCAAGCACAATTTCTCAGGTAAAACTGTTTAAATCAGGATCAAATGGGAAAGGCAGTCATATAGCAAACAGCATGAATACTGAACAGGGGCATTTTTCTGTATGAGGTTGGACTGGTGGCTCTTCCTCGTTGTTCAAGGTGGTTGGTACCTATTTAGAATAAGAATCCTTGGTGTGCTGAGGTCCAGCCCACAGTGGGAGTGCTTGTCCCCCCACAGGTGCAAGACTACACCCTTTGCATGGCCTCCTTTGAGGGCCCAGCCCTGAGTCACTGTCTACAATATTTCTATCTCATTCAGTTGCCTACAACAATATTGTTGTTCTCTGCTCCATAACAAGAAATAGAGATATCCAAGTATTGTCTTTACCTCTAACAGAATCCGATGTAGAACAAGCTTCACTTCCTTGAAACTTCTAAAAAACCAAGCCAAATACATAAAAGAAGGATCCTATGATATTCAAAATCCTATTAGGAGACCACATGACTTCTATAGTGTGTTGTTGTTCTCATTGAAACAAGCCAATAAAATAAGTTATATCACATTTTATCCTAGAATATTTAAGAACTTGAAAAATATTAGATGATAACTAAATTAATTAAAATCAAAAATGAAAATTATTACTACGGACAAATCTAATGGCTTGTAGTATTATTTTCCCTTATTAATTCTGAATATTTTGCAACTTTTTTCTAAATTTGAGTTGGAGAACTAAAAAAAAAAAAAATCACCTAAGTCTGAAATCAGTTTCATCTAAACTTTACTCATTTTTTCACATGACATTATGTCTTCTAATTAATAATCTCTCACCTGAGAACACAACTCCTTAAAAATAAACTTTAATAAAATATTTTCCATTATCATGCCCCAAGTTTTCTTACTATCTGGAGCTATAGCAGGTATTGTCATTTAGTTATATTTTAGCTTGATAAATGATCTTGAAATTTATTTCAGTTTCTGTTTATAGAAAATTCAACTGCTCTTATGAGTTAATGAACAAGATGGCAACTTGCTTTCTTATGCTGTTTCACAAGATAAATTGAAGGAGATATGCTCTTTTCGTGATCCTGATGAAGCTCCAGTGTGATAGATGAAATGTCAGAGCATTCTAATAAATGCAGGGAATAATCGCCTATTAATCCTACTTTCTATGTGATGTGTCCAATTAAGAAAAATGATTTCCATGTTGCATCTACTTTTAAGTTTTCTCTCAAATTTCATCGACTGAGCTAGGTGGTTAACAACACTGGGCCTCATTGCTTATAGTAGTTTATTTCATAAATGTTACAAAGGATTTGAAGGTAGGACATACAAAATATTTTTAATTTTTAGAGAATAAACTAAATGTAACAAATGTAGATGTATTTCACAGAGTTTTTTCTGTTAAATATGTTCATGTATGTGATATTGCACCATGTGTTTTTGCTTCGTAGATATACATGTGTGTATATATGATATACAATTAAAATGTGATTAAAATTGCAGTGAAACCTTAAATTTTTAAGAATTACATTAAAAGATATATTACTACTAATCCTCTGAAAATAAATAATTTCTCTTATAATAATTTGCCTTACTTAATCAAAGACATTTACGCTATCATTCCTGCTACTTTTGACACATTTCTAGAAGTCATTTTTTAGGAATGTCTTTATTTGTGCAAGATTAAATGTCTGGGTAACTTGTATGAATCCAAAACTCTGACTTTTCATGATTATTTCGACTATTTGAAAGAGCCAGAAGTTTCTTTTTTTTCTCTCCCTCCCTCCCTCCCTCCCTCCCTCCCTCCCTCCCTTCCTTTCTTCCTTCTTTCCTTTCTCTCTCTCTCTCTCTCTCTCTCTCTCTCTCTCTCTCTCTCTCTCTCTTTCTTTAAAATATTTTAAGTTGGTTCAGGGTTTCACGATGCAGCTCAGACCCATACAGATCCTACTGTTTTGAGTCTCCACAGAGCTGGTATTATAGGCACGCCCACACTCTGGATGGTTCAGTATACCCAAGGGTAAGCCAGTACAGCATGTGGTACCAAGGATCAAATCCTGGTCCCTGCACTTACCTAAGCAAGGACTTCATCCACTGAGCTATCTCACCAGCCCTGAGCCAGAAGTTTCATGGTTCCAAAGTATTGAATAATGCGAATGAACATATACCATAATGTTTATACACACTCACCTTCCATTGGATGGTATTGCAAAGCTGTTTTAGAAAGAGGAAAATCTGATGACAGAAGTGTACAGGAAGTACAGTGAAGCATTTTGGAGAGGACTCATGGTAATATATCGTTTACCTTAATTTTTAAACATTTAAGCATTCACCAGATTTTTTTTTTTTATCACCGCTTGTATGTTTGTGTAAAGGAGTAGAGCTTGCTTCTAGGATCCCTTTGAGAAATTTATGGAAGTATAGCTTATTGAAACCACAACTTTAACCATATTTACCGAGTAATTGAATGTTATACATCATAAGATATAGTTATATTTTGTTAGAAAATGAAATTCTTATTCTTGTTATTATGTTAAATACCATTATACTGTAAAATCTAATTCTATATTCTTTTACTATGTGTCCCATCCACACAGACTACTACATTTAGTCATGTCTTAAGAATTACGTGATATGCGTTTGGTACATGCAGGAGTCCGAGCATGCAATATAATGCAGTACAGGTAATTCAGCATTTCAAGCAGAAGTCTTGGCCAAATTTTTATTTAATGTTAATTTTCAAAAATTAATGTACATTTTCAAAAATTAATTAAGAAAGGGCACTTTGTCCTAGACAGCAAGTAAGTGCTCAATGAATGAAGATTTTACTTTGCCCATAACACATGAACTAAGTTTATAATTAACATTCCCAAGAATAACAACCATTTTGGTGTATGCAGGTATTATAAGTAACTTTGTTTCTCTTAAAAGTTACTTATGTTTCTTTACTATTGCAAATTGCTAGATACTTTAGTTCGCCTTCTATCATAGCAGTGATTTTTTTCTTGTTCTTCAAATCTCTTGTTCTCTTGAACTTTTGCTTTGTTTTTCTGGTGGCATCATTTTTTTTTTCTTATCATATCCTAAAAAGCATTGAAATTTCTGTGATATTTAAGTCTTTGGTATCCTAGCATATTTTTTACACAATTTGGAATCTCATACAGAATATTTTCATTATCCAGCAGATAATAACCACTTACTGAGGTTTAAACTTTTGAAATCCACAAATAAAAGTGGTTGGTCATCCCTTAGGTTAAATAGAAGAAACTGTCTCTTAAGTTTTAGATTCCCAAAATGATAACCAGAGTGATCTAATTTTAGACAGAGCGAAGGCAAGTAAGCATGTGGTTATGCTACATGGGAAAGTTATTCATTGTACCCAACCGAAATTCAAAATTTAGTAAGTTTGAAAATGATTTCAGGATGAATCATGAAAAACAGGTGCCTTAAAAGAAAAAAAAATGAAAAATTTATTTAGAAAAGTGCAGGATAGTGATATGCCAAACCATTAAGAAAATAGTGGAACTACTTTGTTTTGTTTTTCTGTACTGGGACTCAAACTCATCCCCTTACACTTGCCAGGCAGACTCTGTGTCACTGAGCTATATTCCTGTAGATTTTATTCTCACAATTTCATAGTAGAACAATTTTCCATACAGTTATTTCTTTTTGTTCTAGCTTGATATTTTGTAAGAACCCCTCAAAGTGTTAATTTGGGTTTCTTTAGAGAGTGGTAATAATGAGAATTGCTCACTCAGATAACATAAGCACTGGAATTTTTGAAAATGCATGTGGATACAATTCCAATTGTACATACATATTTTGATCTCAACATGTTTCGTTGCTATGATTATTTACTAAGGATAGTCAACTTCAGAGTTAAACATTATAGTAGGCAGACTACAGAATATGAGAAATATGGCAAAGAAATATCATATTTGGTGAAATACTGGCTCTTGTTTCAAGATATGAAACTACATAGCTGGGCATATGGCCTACATCCAGAGTTGGTTCACTGAACTTGAGCACTGTATTGTAAGAAACGTCAACACGCAGGATGTTTGCAAAGCAAAGATACCAGAAAGATGGACCTTTAGTCAAACACATATATGACATACTGGTGAGTTGTTTGGGAACAGTGAGCACCGTTTGGACTTGGAGTGACCCTGGTGGACAGTAGTAAGTAACTTTAATATTTTAATAGATTGGCACCAACTGTTGCCACTCAATGCAAATCACATACCAACTTTAGGGAATGATTCTCAGGCCCAAAACACAGATTCAATGAATTGTTTATATTGATGGTGTGTCACAGGTCATTTGCATTCCATGACAGATAGCAAAATGTCACTACTGTCATAGAAATTCTGCTATGCTCTTGATTATAGTCTGTGACTGTGGCAGCTGATACATGGTGTTGACTTGAGGAAGCTTGGCTGGGTGGGCCCAGCTGGTTCCTGACTGTGGGGGCCCCATCCTGCAGGATGCTGAGGGCCTGTCCTGGGATGGGATTGGTTCCACCCTAGGGCCAGACAGGCCACCCCAGAGTGCCTCAGCACAAAATGTGTACAAATAGAGTTGAGGAAGACTTTGTGTGATCAGAGCAGCCCAGCCCAGCCCTGCCCCGGCTGCTTCTTGCCTAGCCCAGCCCTGCCCCGCCCCACTTCCTTGGAGAAGTCCTTGTCTTTGGAGGAGCTTGGTCTTCACAGCCACTTTGGAGGCACTCTGCACCCGCACAGAGTGTGGAAGAGAGAGGCTTGGTGGGTGTCGCATCGGTCGCTCCTCCTCTGCTCTTCACTGTTTTCTGCTGCCTTGGAGCCAGCGTAGTATGAACTGAAACCTCCACAAACTGTGAGCTAAATAAGCCTTTCCTTCCTTCATTTTGAGTGTTTGGTATTTGTCCCAGCAACAAATAAAAAGTAACTAAGACAATGACCGTGTTGAAATTTAATTCCATATTTAAAATCTACACTAGTCTATGATAATTTTATAACTGAACTTAAAATTACTTGAACACTCACATGGTACTTTTAAAGACAGAAATTTGAGTTTATTCCGAATTTCATCAATAACAGCATAAAAACAAATGAAAATAAGTAAAACATTATACTGTTCTGTAAGGGGTAGATGCAGTAATCAGTTCTTTACTGGGAGATTTTGAATATTTTCTTAAAGAATCAGTAAAATGGGCTTAAACATAATATGGAATAGTATACTACATTGAATTTTATTCTTTCATACAGAAAATGCCATCTTTCTTATTTCTAGTAATTTTTCATTCTTTGTTCAATTAGACTAGATACTAATTTGATTGAAATAAGCTAGCTGCATATAAGGAGCAGTATTTCCCATAAGGGGAACATGTCCTTCATGATTTATCTGGAAACCTTGATATCATGCAAGCGTGATTAGCAAGCCGCTGTGCTTCAGTGCAACCTGAGTGCATGATAAGTAGCTAGAGAGGTGAGATGCTAGTTAGTACTAGGTGTAGTCCTATTAACACAGTTAACTGCATTGTGTCATATATCATTGCAACCTGATTGCTTGTATTTAATGATTTTGATATGCAGATCCAGTGCTAATTGATTTGCCTTAATGCTAATTACCTGTTACCATATTATTTTCATTATCTTTTTATGATTTAGTGAAATAGTTTACTGAGCATCTTGCTAAAATGTCTATAGCCTTTATGCAAACATTTTTTCACAGTAACAGAACAAAGCAGGTACCCTCATATCTTCATTTCACTTTTAAGTCACCAGAAGTTAATGGCAATATAAGCACAGCTCTGGCTCGCCTTTCTTGTAAGTCTGTATACACTATTTATTTGCTCCTTTCGCATACACATTTTTTTAAAAACCTGCCAGCTCAAGTTGTAAATGCAACAAATGGTAAATACGTACTTTATAGTTTTCCCACTATTCCATGGCCAATGGTCGTGGTGGATCATTTGGAGATCACTAAGTGAAATTTTGCACCCACAAAATTTGTAGTCCTAATCATTACGATGGTGAAAGTAACTTTACATGAAAATCAGATTTTACAGATGAGCAAGTTAAAGTGAAGCAGTCAGGATGGTAGTAATTCATACGACTGTGTTTAGACTGAGAGGGCGTTGGGACCTGAGTGCACTGACAAAGAAGCCACAAAGCAGAGCTGAGATGACGCTGAGGTGGAGCACCTGTGAGAGAAAGAGCGTCAAAGGCAGCAGCATAGTTCTAGAGTGGAGCAGCAGAGACTCAGAGAAAATAGCGTCTCCAACAATCCGCAGGTCACTACTGTCACAGTCTTTGATCTAGAACTTCCAGTCCCAAAAGAGGGAAACATAAATTATTTTTCCTGATGTTCTGTAGTTTATAGCATGACTACTATCACACAAGAAGGCTGCGGTATTAGGAGGAGCTCTACTACATATAAATATGTGTCTTAAAACTGGTATGCAATGCACTAACATATTTTCATCAGAAAAAGAAAGTCTTTTTCACTTAATTAAAAAGTACAAGCCGGGCGTGGTGGCGCAAGCCTGTAATCCCAGCACTGGGGAGGCTGAGGCAGGAGGATCGATATGAGTTCGAGACCAGCCTGGGCTACAAAGTGAGCTTAAGGCCAGCCTGAAATGCATAGAGACACCCTGTCTCAAGAAGACAAAAAAAAAAAAAAAAGTACAAAATGTCTTTAAAATCATGTGACTAATGAACATAAGATGGAGAAGTCTGATTACAAAATTAACCTTTTATTTGATGTTAAAATTAAATGCTGTGTATTTAATGTAAATATTTTAATTTCCTGGCCTGTAGTAAAGCACTGGCTAGGTAGAATTACCTAACTCTAATTGTTACAGATTAGTCCTCTTCATCTATACAGTTTTCAAGAAGTTAAATGAGCAATCAGATATTCAGACACAGTGGCACATTTTAAGTCGCTAAATACAATTTATATTTATGTGTCTAGGCACATCATTCTAAAAATAGAGCAGTGATTTTACAAGAAACTGAATTTTCATTTGATGAAAGATACATTTTGTTTTACATTTCAAACCTGCTTATTTTCTTATACATATTATATTTAGAAAAACCTAGGCTTCTTTCCAACAGTGAAATTTATTTATTTATTTATTTATTTATTTATTTATTTATTTATTTATTTATTTATTTGTCCTTTTGACACAGGGTCTCGCTATGCAGTTGAGGCTGGCCTTGAGCTCACTTTTGTAGCACAGGCTGGTCTCGAATTTGCACGGATCCTCCTGCCTTAACCTCCCGAGTGCTGGGATTATAGGCATGAGCCACCACACCCGGCCCAACAGTGAAATTTAAAGAAAATTTCTTTCCTGCTCTTGAATTTTTCAAAGGGTATTTATTTCTTCTAACAGTCATGATTTTCTCCTACAAGAAACCACTATAAGTTTTTATTAAGTAACATAAAACTGAAAACATCAAAATATTTTTAAGTGCTTTTGGTGAGTAAAATTTCCAAAAGACATGACAAACATTAATACTGAATTTATAATTCAACCATCTTTATGTGGTAAATATATTTGTCTACATTCGAAAGGATAATAATTCCAAAAGCATTTATTTCTAGGAGAATGATGTAATTTCAATGTCTGTCTCTGACAAAAAGCCTGTTATTTCATAGAGAATCTCACTTATTTTTATTATAAGTGCCCTTTTCTATGTAAAATGATGAACTCACACCCATTTTCTTTCAATTTCATGGAAAATATTTATGCTTGTACATATTAATTAGTCAATCAGAAATATATTCAGAGAATTTATCCTTGGCCTAAGTAAATATTTTTAAATTTAGCGAGAGCAACAATAGCACTTGCTTCACCCATGATTTATAACCTCTCTAGTTTTAGCTTTCAAGGTATAATTTAACCAACGCAGTGGAACATGGTGTTTCCGCTTGCTTTTAAAGTTTCATCTTAATAATTATTCCAGAGTGTTATTTCAGCAGACTGAAAATATTTTTATATGTGTAATTTACTTTTCTTTTGACAACAAAAAATAGAATGTCTAGAAGCTACATTAGAATATAAACATTTTGAGCTTAGCATTGTTAGTATTCTTTGGACAACTTATGCAAAATATGTTAGCCTTTACGTTTATCTACTTGACAATTTTCAGTTTGCTCTATTGTTATAGTAATTACATTTTGAAATTTTACCTTCATGGCTTGATCATATATTTCCTAAGTGTACACACCAAGTACATTTCTTTGGGACAAAAAACGCATTTGATTTTGGAATACCTGTATATCTGCACTATTTTTCTCATTTTATTATCTTTCAACCAATTATAGAAATCTGTGTTAAGGAAATATGTTAAAGATTTACACGGAAGTCCTGACAGTTTCATTCTTCATTTTCTGTCCCTATCAGTCTTTACTAACCTAATTTAGTTTGGTTATCACTTAGTATAAAAGGATAGAAATCATAAATTTTATCTTAAATTGTGGTTTACTTATTTTTCCAAGTTCAAGAAATCCCTTCATCAATCTAACTATTACTTTTCTTATTCATGCAGTAGATAGCTTAACTAAATAGCAATCAAAATACCTTATTATATTGTGTGGTAATTGTTTTTTACAGAAAAATACTTCATTGAAATTCTGGAAATTGGGTCAGCGAGATGATTTAGCAGTCTAGTGTACCTGCTTATATAAGCTTAGGCAACTGTACTTTCACAAGGACAAGTTAGTTTAATGCCTGGCTCCACATGCTGCACCACCCCCTAACCCTCAGGGCAGGCTGAGCTGGCCCTAATATTAAATTTTTTTTTAAATTCTGAAAATTAAAATATTCAAATTGCGCATACATAACATGAAGCATATTTCATGAAATAGTATTTTCAAGTGTTGTAGTCACAATAATTTCTTGATCTCATTGGCTATTCTAATAGTAATTTCTTATTTGCATAAACTTATGGAGATTCAAGTAATTTTCTTGGGTCAGCTCTAAAGTTTTTACATAAACCATTTTCCCTACTTTCATAGAAGAAAGTAAAGCATGGCAGTGGTTCCTACAAGAAATTGGCTGCTCAGAATAGAAGCAGTCACATGTCTTATGTGGGTGTCCTGCGCCCAGCCATCTAGGTGAGCCCATCACAAAGAATCAAGAATCAAGGTCAAAAAAAAAAAAAACAAAAGTTTAGTCTACACAAAGTAAGGCTCCATAATAAACCATATAGTTTAATTGTTATAGATAAAGAAATGTGATTTCAGAAAATCTGGTAACCTATTGAAAGTTGAAATCTATCTTAATAGAAGATAATTTTGAAAACTTTATTAACTTGAACTTTATAGTCCCTAAGGGTATGCTAAATTTAATGCTTAGACCTGATGGTGTATATTAAACAGTTGCAGATGATGATTCCAGCCTCTTAGACAATAGGAGGCTTTGTATTTGGGATATCATTCAAAGAAGGCATCTGTAACATATAATTATATAAATCCTTAACTATAGTTTAAAGGTGCAAAATGCAACCTGTAAATAATTCTCTTACTTGGCCACTACGCATTAATTATGTGTCACATGAATTGTATATCTCCTTACCACTATTACTACATTACAATTGCCTGCTAAGTGAAAACTTTAATGTATATAAAACCATGACCAAACACACACACACACACACACACATGCATGCATCCACATATGCACACACGCACACACCAGTGTATATATTCTTTTAGAGATGTTTTGAATATTTAATTTGAGATAAAACATTTAAGTACAAAATACCATGTAGTTCAGGTTTTGAGACTATTTTTTAAAATTGTATTAATTTTAATAAGAAAAAATAACAATGAGATATTTTCAAAATATTTTAGTAGGACAGCCACAACAATTCATACAATGCGTATTGTTGTCTTAATAGTAGTTGTTCAGAGTACAAGATGCAGGTATCGTAAGTTTTCTAAACATTATTGTTACAAATATTTTTTTCTTATTGAGCTAAAAGAAAATGGTTGTATGTATAATTCAATAGTCTATAATAGTAGTGGGTTATCAGCAAAACTGGCAATGCCAGAAGCTATTGACTTGTGAACTTTATAGCTCAACATATTAACATGGCTTTACTTTTCAGACTTTGTGGTAAAACTTTTCTGCTGGACACTGAAGACGAAGTCAAAGAAAGACCTATATAACAAACAAACAAAAAAAAAATAACTCTTATATCTGACAAAATCAGTCAAATCCCCTCAGGATTTACCTTGAAACCATGTACAGCATTTTGTCAGTGTCAGTCATCTGGATGAGTTACAGCCATTGCTTGACCACTTTGCTCTATGTGAAAGCCTGAGAGAATGTTTTCTCTCTAGGTCACTCTTCTTAGGCACACTATACACCATCAATCCCTTTCCTTTGTGAGCTCATGATCTCCTTGAACAGAAAATTTGGTAAACCACTCAGTTATAAGATGTTACAGTACAGGTTCTCTTAGGTCCTGAGTCCTCACTGACCTTGAAGGGCTAGGGCCAAAATATTGACTATCTTTGTAGCCCTTCCTTTTCTCTAATGTTTTGGTCTGCCAACTTAAGTTATTAACTCTCCAGAGAGAAGCTTAGTGACACTATTACCCTATAGCATAGGTACTTGAGCTTAATATCACTGTCTTTCTGAATGTGAAAAAAATACACATTTTTACACAGAAATTTAAAAATCTAGGCATGTACAAAATTGTAGCAGTTCAATGCTATGGTATTTTCCCTTGTATTATATTCTCTTTTATTACCCTTTACAAAAAAACATTTACTTGAGAGAGAGCATACAATAGCTAATATCACATTAAAAACAGCATAAATCTAAAGACCAGAATGATAGGCATTCCAAGCATAGTTTTAACATTACACATTGCTATCCTGAGTGTCAAAAATCTGTTGGAGATTCTTAGGACCATTGTCTAAATCATCCTGTGTATGTAAGTGTATGGTTTGAGACTATTTATTGTAATAATCTCATTAAGGTGATCTCTGTATTTGTTTATTGATTGATGGATGAGTGATTGATTGATGATTATATTTTAGTGCAGGGTGGGTCTACAGATTCTCCAGGGTCTCAATACACAGATTGGACTTGTAGTGATTTTCCTGATTCCAGCTTTCCAAACGCTGGGTGCACAGGTGTGTGCATCCATGTCCGGTCTCAGTCACTGTCTCAGTGTGCTCCAGGAGCAGGGATGGCATGGTAGGCCTGGAATCAAACCTCCAATCCCTGCATTGGCATAAGCAGGTGTATTTGTTTTTTAATCTCTTGTTACATTGATGTTTTCTGTTTTTGTTTTGGCAGATACTGTAACTTTCCTCTTTCAACTACAGATCATTATCTGTTCAGCTAAACTACATTACCAGTTTCTTGATTTGAAATATGACATTTTGCAAAAAAAAAATGTATTTGTGGGATGCAAGCAGTGAGACTATCTAAACTTCCAGTATATTAAATTATTCATCATATTACTATTGATAGTTAACATTTTTAGGTTTTGTTACTTTAGGGTCTACCTTCACTTTTTTCTGTATTTCTATTGCTAGGATATATGTATTTTATGGTAACATCTCATTTTTCTCATTTCCAAACGTTCCAGTAACTTTTAAAATTAATGCTAATAGGCTGAATGAAATCTGGTATTCACGGTTGGACATCATTCTAGTTATGATTTGTTGTGGCATGAAAAGGCTGGGACAAAGATTTTCCTCATAACTGAAAATACTTTCATGTGCCACATCTGTTTTCCAGGAGTTAAACATCCAAAGTTCTCCCAACATTGTCTATTAGTATTAACACTAAGTTTGTTAGCCAAAGTTCCCTGTGTTAATGCTTGCTGATGTTAACCATGACATCGTGTTTTTGGCGAACTTAGTAAGCGTTCTGAAAAAGACTCAACAAAGAATATAATAATAAGATTACTTAAATATCAATAAACCGAGCTGGGGCCAGGGAGATAGCTCAGCAGAATAAGCGCTTACCTGGCAAGTGCAGCATCCTAAGTTCAACCCCTGGTACTGCAAATAAATAAATAAATAAATAAATAAATAAATATAAATAAATAAATAAATAAATAAATAAATAAATAAATAAATAAATAATTGATTCATTAGATGAACAGCTACATGAATCAAGAAAGAGACAGTTCAGTTGCTCAAGGCTAGTAATGGTGAGGAGCGGTTACCTGCTGCAAAAAACAATGCACAAGTGCAGGGCACTGGTCCTGGGACTTTGTAAAGATACTGGCTAAGCAGGAAATAGAGAAGGCGCTGTAGTCCATAAGAAGGGGAAACAGAAGAGGAATCTTCAAATCTATCCAGCACACCAGTTCTCTCTGGAAAGCAGGTGCTCTTACTTATTCCTCTTAGGATTATAAGCACATTAAAACGGAATGTTTATGATATATATATATATATATATATATAGTACCTATTATTTATTATATTAATACTACCATACATTATATAAGAAAATATAAGATTTTTTAATCTAAATAACTGCACATAATGATGTAAATTACTATTCTGAAAGTTTTGCAGGACACTCTTTTAAAATAATACCATGTTCTTAGGCCAGTGAGACAGCTCAATGGTCTCAAGCACCTGCTTAGGTACGCTTAGGCTGGCACAGGAGACTGTGGTTCTATCCCCACATGGCACATGAGCCATGCCCTCAGGGCAGCCCAGAAGACAAAACAATAAATAAAGAAAGAATAATATCATAGTCTTTAAAACAGTTTCAATCAATCTTATGTTATCTATGAAGTGAAAACTCTATTTTTGCATTTAAATTAACTTCAATTGTGTACTAAGTAGCCACAGTACTGTTATGTTTACACATCTCAGAGTTCTGAAGTGTTATTTAACATCTCTGTGGATAAGATGTATTTAGGTGGTTTGCATTTTTATTATCAGGGGAATTCGTTGGAATATCTATAATAATTATTTAATATGAATTTTCTTAATTCTAGTTCATATAATCTAATTATCTTGTATTTTACTTGAAATCCAAATCCCTGCATGTTAAAATGTTTCATGGATATGAATTCATGTTCCAAGCAGGCATTAGTAGTAGATTATGAATGAATTGTTGCACTCTGCACGTTGAATACAAGCAGAAATAAGTTATCTAATCCCTATTGTGTAATCATGCCTGCTGGCTTGCTCTTAGATTAGGGGGCTGTGTACTACAACACAGGGTGAAAATTCTACTGCTACTCACCTGAGACCGGAAAGAGCTCCTGCTGAGAGAATATCTTGATGTTCTTGAGTGATGCTGTGTTTTCAACCCAGATCCAGTTATTTGAAATTCATTTCCATTTCTGTCTTTGAATACTTCAGAATTTGATATGCTGTATATATTTAACAAAAATTTATTAATATAAGGAGCATCAACTTGACTCTTCCATTGGAAACGTTATCTTATTTGAATTGTTATTCTCATACAGCACATGCCTGGGGAACTGGGAAAGAGATGAGTTCTGTAAATTAAAATATTAATAATGTGCATGAATTTCAGCTTACTAGCTGTCTCTGGGTCACTGGGTAGAGAACTGTATTAATATATTTTGTGTTGTTCAATAGAATACTTTTTCCCACAGATTATCAACTTTTCAGTTGCTGCTTACAATTGTAACAAAACTTTTCACTTTGTTAATTCATAAGATCTATAAGCTTCTTATATTATGGGAGTTATTGAAAATTATATTTAATAATGTACTATAAATGATGTAAGTATGCAGTGCATTTAGGAATTTTACACATACATGAATTTATAGATAAATATAACTTATTCTCAAATAATTATTCCAAAGTATTTCAATTAGTAAAAAACATATGGTACCCCTCTTAATACTTTATATTTTTATGATAAAAATTCTTAAAAGTAATATTTCCGAAGAAATACATACTTATTATTAAAAGTGAGTTTCTCTTTCCTATTTTATAGTCTTCATTTGTCAAAGCATTCATTCCTTAATCGGTAGTCTTGCACTGCATATACACAATAGCCTAGAGAATCTGTTGTATATTTCAGATTAAATATGTGATAATTATGTGTGCTTTTATTGTATGTTTACATTACCTTGTGTGGTGGATGCTTATTGTTTCCTAATTGCATTATTAAGTCATACAGAAAGGGGGTGGGGAGATAGCTCAGTAAAATAAGTGCTTGCCTGGCAAACTCAAGGACCCTAGTTCAATCCCCAGTTTTGAAAAAAAAAAAAAAAAAAAAAAATATATATATATATATATATATATATATATATATACAGAATTCCAAATATAAGAATCTCTAACATCACAACTGTTTTCAAGGATGAGACACAACATCTAACAGCACTGTCTTCGCAAGGGAGAGATTTGCTTGGGATCTCAGCCTAAGAATTCTCCGCTTACTGTCAGGGGACTTCAGAGAGGAAACTCTATGGCTGAAGGGCCGGACAGAGGCAGGCATCCAGGAAGCACGAGAGGAGGAAAAGGCCACCGGAAAAAGGAGCAGTGCTATCCTAGGTGTCTTGAGCTGATGACCCAGCCCACACGGGCAACCCACCTAGCAGCAGCTCCTTCAGCTGCTGAACTCCCGAGTAGAGAACCCAGTGGACTTCTGGGCTCAGATCACACATTCCAGTCTCCAGTCCCCTTCCCCAATATGCTAATGTGTTTCCTTCCCCAGTCTAGGATCCCTAGGCTTAGCAGAATGCTGGTGGGCAGCTGAGCTGCGGAAGATGGACTCGGAGCGTTTTACTCCTCAGTGAACTGAGTGGCTTTGCTGTCACAGTGTGCCCTACCTTGTCAGAGCTCAACTTGTAGTGAATTCTCCTTTTCTTTTCTTCCTGCATTGGTTATTTTCCCGTAGCTGAGGTGAGGTATCCGATACCAACAACAGAAAAGACTTCTGCTTCTGCTCTTAGCCTCAGATGCTTCAGCTGCGGTTAGCTGGTTTGAGGTGATAGCATGATAAAAATACATGGGAAGCGTGAGAAAGCCATCCTTCTTGACCGCTGGGAAGCAGACCGTGGGGAAGAGCTTCCGTGCGAGGTTCACGCAGGAATGCACCTGCGACTCAGCCTATAGAGCCGCCTCCAAGCCCGCATTCTGCTGGGACCACCCGGGATGTGCTCGTGGGCCTCCAGACTCAGGCACCTCTCCGGAAGGCTCTTAATCGTCAGAAAGTGACAATTAAGATTAGCTTGCGCGGTTCCTTTCCTCAGCGGTTCACTTTCTCAGTTTGACCAATTTTGAAGAACACAGACATAACTATAATTGTTACCAGAATTCAAATTTTTTCTCCGGAGAGATTTCTGGACACCATGTAAGAAAGTGTGTTAACACATGCTGTTTAACTCTTTTTAAATAATCTGTAAAACGCTCACATTCTTTCTTCTGAAAACATTCAATGTTGATTAATTATTTGGACGAAGGAAACGAATATCACCCCAGTTTTCACCTCTGACATTGTTGTTTAAAGTGTTAAAACGTAAGATCATTATACTTGAATGTTTGATTTCTTCATAGCATCTTTGCAAATTACGTTACCAACAAGTTCACTGTCCTTGCTATAAACAGATCTAATTGATAAATTTGTACTATTTTCTAGAATATTTCTACTTTCTCCCTGTACCTTCTGTTCTCACCAACCAATGCATGATTAGCTGATTTTACACTCTCAGCCTCTTGATGATAAAACTATCCAACTTCTAACATTACCTACGCCACTCTCTTCTTTGCTTCTTGTTCTTCTCAGGAACATCAAGAATTATAGCCAAATTTAGGAAGCAATCTTTGTATTCGTACAAGTCACAAATATTTCTCACTTTCTAAGACAATAAGGGGCTGGGGAGATAGCTCCATGGCACAAGTGCCTGCCTGGCAAGTGCAAGGATGTCAGTTTGAACCCTGGTTCCACAAAAAAAAAAAAAAAAAAAAAAAGACTATGTTTCCAACTGTTTTATGCATTATTCATATTGTTAATTACTGTTTTGTGTGGTCATCATTCTTGCTTTTCATTTCACTTCTTTTGTTGTTTGTTTCTTCTTGTTTTTGTATTTGGTACCAGGAATCAAAGTTAGGACCTTGTGCTTACTTGACAAGCACTTATTCCATTGAGCTATCTCCCCAGCCCATTGTAGTAATCATTAACTAAAGAAGGCTACAGTTTAATTTTTTGAGAAATCACTTATGTATGTATGTATGTATTCATTTATTTATATGGAACGGGGTATCACTATGCAGCTCGGACTCACAGTGATCCAGTGATCTCCCATCTCAGCTTCCCCAGCGCTGGGATTACATGTATGCACACCACTCCAAGTTTCAGTGGTCAGCACAGCAGCATGGCATATAGTACCAGGGATTGAACCCAGGTCCTTGCGCTTGCCAGACAGGCGCTTATACCACCAAACTATCTCTCCAGCCTAAAAGTTACAGTGTAAAAGCATTACAAAAGATAGTTATAAGAATGACATTTCATGAAAAAGTGAAACATTTAGTTAGGCTTAAGCTAGAAGAGTTTTATCAAAAAGAATTAGTATTAAGATTCTTCCATAAATTTGATTAATGGATAGTCAAATATATAGTAAAGGGAAAATATAAAGCCACGTAAGTTCCTAAACTATCATTCTGATATGTGTGCCTCTGTCCTCATGTGGATGAAAATAATTCGAGTTTGTTCTCTTACATGTCTCTATTCATGATAGAGACTTTAGTTTCATCTTGGACTGTCTACTATATACTATGATGTATAATAGATATCCCAAAAAAATTACAATCAGAGTAACTTCATGTTTATGCAAAACTTATTAAAGGAGCAGCAAAGCTTGTAGTTCATATATATATCTTGTATATGTCATACTCTGTATGCAGAGGTGGTGATCTTTAAAATGTGGCTATTCAACTGTCTTTCTATTGGAATTTAATTTCAGGTTTATAAACTGCTACCAGTAGAGAGAGGCCAAAAATTGTACATTTGAGGATTTCCACACGCTTTTGTCTACTTTGTTGTTGTTTATTTATGAAACAGCCAGACCAAAAAGAGTGAAAGTTGGGCCTGAAAAGTTTTATCACTGACTAGGGAACCATATGCATTAATGCAAATCTATAATGTAAAACAGTACATAACAAGAGATGTCTTTAGACCATATTTGTGACACATTTACACACATTTAATAAAATCCTGGTCAGCTTTTCAGGTCAGATTCTTTTCACCAGCTTTCGTAAATAGTTTTCATTTAATCTCTGCCATGTACCTTTGGCTTGTGGTGATATTTATAATGAGTCAATCAGCAGAGGTGGCTGACTGAATTGATTTATGCCAGATGGACCTGTCCCCTTCCCATAAAAATGGCTTGAACCTCATAAATCTCAGTTCTAAAGGTGCTGGCCACCTCTAATGAAGGCAGAGACATTTGTCCACCAGGCATGAGCAATAGCTTTTGCCTCGGTTACTTTATTTCTGCAAAGAGCAAAAGACTTCTAAGATACCGCTGATACAACATTCTTTATTTTCCAGTGCCCTCCTGTTTTTTTTTTTTTTTTTTTTTTTTTTTTTTTTTTTTTTTTTTTTTTTTTTTTTTTTTTTTTTTTTTTTGAGACAGGGTCTCGCTATGCAGTTGAGGCTGTCCTTGAGCTCACTTTTATAGCCCAGGTTGGTCTCGAACTCGCACCAATCCTCCTGCCTCAGCTTCCCGAGTGCTGGGATTACAGGCGTGAGCCACCACGCCCGGCTACCCTCCCGTTTTATTTGGTCTACACATTTTAAACTTTTAAATTTTTACATATTGCTCAGAATCATTAATATAAAGAGACAGATATCAATAACTCAGCAAGTATGTGTAAAAAGACTAAGCATTATGGAGTCATCACCCTATACTACTCATTTTGGTGAGCACTGGCAAGGCTCATTTAGTATTCACACAGTCCTATGTTAAGTGCTAAAATGCTCCATGGCTTTCAGCACTTGAAGAAACTGGAGAAACTGAGGCATGAGACAAAGATAATAAGCTGATCGCAACCAGATGAAAGGCAAGGACAGGAGCAAAGATTTATGTCTTGACAACAATTCTACAACGAATGCTTTCACACCATAACCCTTCAATGTCCTACTATTAGAACACTGAAGAAAATTTAGATTTATGGGGCTGAGGAGATAGCTCTGTGGCACAAGTACCTGCCTGGAAAATGCAAGGTCATGAGTTCAAACCCCGGTCCCACCAAGAAAAAAAAAGAAAAAAAGAAAATTTAGATTTACAAGAATCCTGCTGTAAAAAGGAAAATTAACAAAGATAACTCAATGTGCTGTTGTTGAATGATAAGAATATAATTGAAATAAAGTATGTATGGTTACTAGTTGTGAAGACAAACTAGAAAAATCTTATAATAACGTAGGCATGAGATGAATGGGAGGACCCATAAAGCAGTGAGCTGTGCAGAAGATGCTTGGAGTACAAGTGGCACTGAAGTATTCTTTCTTATGATAGGTGTGATTTGTTAGGGTTGATTTTGTTTCCTGCTTAGGAAATCAGACAACAGGAAATAATTATAGAGGTGTCTAATGGTAGTGCCAACAGCATCAGGACTCTTTCTCTGATAGCGACAGTCTAATAATGCACAGAGATAAGGAAATGGAAACCGGGCTGGCTCATGAAATCTTAAGCAGGATTCCTGGCGGCATGCAGCAAAAGGCTAAGACTTGTTTGCGCACAATTAATGTATAAGACTTCCCTTAATTTATAAAAAGTAATATGATTCCCCTCTGGAATCCTTCATTACTATAATAAAGCAGTGCATTTGCCTTATAATTTTATAATTACTGGGGTTATAAAATATAATCTCATGAAAATTTTTTTTTTTAATGAGCAGAACATATTTATTAAGGGAAAGAAAGATCCTGTCTGAGAGACAGACAGGAGGGGGTTCCGAGTGGGTGCCCTCCAAACTTGTGCATTTGTTTGACTTTGTATTTTAGGGAAGGGTCTACAGGGTGTTCAGGGTCTATTTTATTTACTGTTCTCTCATTGCTGGGACAAATACCCAATACCCAAAATGAAGGAAGGAAAGATTTATTCATCTCATAGTTACTGGAGGGTTCAGTCCATATTTGGCTGGTTCTAAGACTAAGTGGAACAAGGCAGAAATCATTCAGTTCATGGCAGCAGACCAGCACCAAATGGCAACAGAGGCAACCGACTAACCAGGCCAACAGAGAACAACACAGAAGCGTCTGTTTCTCTCTCTCTTTTATTACATTCAGGCTCTCTGTCTCAGGGAACACTCATAATCACAGTAGTACTCAGATCCATAATCCCATTAACACCAAGATCCACAGTCCCAGGGGATCATGAGTTAGTCTGACACTGTAGAAGTCCCTGCTCCATCACAGCATGAGGCTTTGGTTGGACAACTGGACACAAACCACATAACATGGTCTCACTACTAGATCAGACTCACAGTGATCCCTGTGTTTACAGCCTCCCAAGAGTGAGGATTACAGGCATGCGCCACCAGGTCCAGTCTCAATTACCACCTCAGTATGTCCTGGGGGCGGGGCCAGCATGACAGGCTTGGGGATTGATCCCCAGCCTCTACTCCTACTTGCAGGCACTTTAATCTGTTGAGCTATTTGGCCAGCCCTCACAGAATCTTGTCATGTGTATCTTTTAACATTTGCCACAAATTGCCAAGAACTTCTTAACCTAATCATTCTGAAATAGTACTTAAAAGCTCTGAACTACCATCTAGATTGGATGTTTTAAAGTCATATATATTTTCTGTAACTTTAGCATACACTTGAAAATATCCTACTTAATTTATTAACTTGATTTAAAGTGCAAAAATTATCAACTATTTCCCTTTCTCTCTTGATAGTACACCTAACAAAAATTTGCACCATATATATATATATATATATATATATATATATATATATATAGTCAGTGTAATGTTTATACCTAAGTCTATGTGAGTTCAATGAATAACTGTAGCAAGTTACAATCACAGGATCATATGTGAGAGCTTCCCTTGGTGCTGGAAGAGCTCAAGCATAAAGCTGTGTTAGAAAACTTTCATATTTAAGAATATATAGAAAGAGCATCATGCCTATTCATGCAATATTTCAGATTCAAATATTAGTTTCTGAAATTATGATACTGCATGACAAAAAAGTTATAATATTAAGATAACTTTTGTGAAACTGAACTATTTATGTGTATAAACTCAAGCCAGACTTCAGTTTGCAAGATGTACAAGTATCTGCATATATGAACTTATGAGACACTCAGAAAATGATGAAGGATTTTATATTCCAAAGTAAGAGTGAATTTATTCCTATATTTCAACAATATCTTGTCTTTCTGTTTCATTTCTTGTTCACTTAATACAACTTCCTTGGATGATGGCAAGTATTTTTATATTTGATTAGAGAACTACTTAACATATAATAGTGATCTAGTTTAAATTCTTTGGTATATTGATATTAGTGGGGAAAAAGGCTTTTGAAAAGAACTATGTCAAAAAATGTAAACTATGTAGAGCTATATTTGATATTGACAAAATGGCTTAATAGAAAATCAAGCCACTGGCTGCTCAAATAGCTCAGGAGATTAAAGTACCTGTAAGCAGGGACAGGAGTCGAGGCCTCAATCCCTGGGCCTGCTGTGCCAGCCCCACCCTGGGGAACACTGAGATGGAAATTGAGACTGGGTGACTGAGTGTGGTGCCACATTCCTGTAATCCCAGCTCTTGGGAGGCTGTAAACAGGCAGATAACTACAACTGTGGTCTAGTAGTGACACCCTGAACACCCTATCGAACCATCCCTAAAATGCACACAAAAAGAAGGGAAAAGAAAAAAAAAAAACAAACAAACAAGTGACATATGTTAGAGCTCAAAGTATACAAACCACAAATTCTACATTGCATTAATTTTATTTAAAACTATAAGTACATCTACTAGATAAAGGAAAATTGATACACTGAATTTTTATTTTCCATTCTCTCTCTTCTGCCCTTCATAGCTATTGATTATTTTCATGATCCCTTGGTGCCATTTTTACTTGAAAACAGTAGCTGGGTAGCAAGTGACTCATGTTAGGTTACTATTAAAGTTTGAATAATGAGATCGATTGTTTTGACTACATACAATGTGAAAGTTACAAAATCATATTTTTACTGTATTTTTTTTCTTGTTTCAGAACTTTTGTTGTTTATTTATTTTTATGGCTGGCTCAGCTTGCCCTGAGGGCAGGGCTGGTGCAGCATGTGGTGCCAGGGATCTAACTGCGGTCCTTGCAGCCGCCTAAGCTTTCCTAAGCAGGCGCTTTAGATCACTGAGCCATCCTGCCGGACCTCCAAAATCATATTTTTAATTTTAAAAATTTCTACCTGTTTTAAATGATGTTCTTAAAATAGAAAAACGCTGGAAATGAAGCAGAATTTCACTAAACACAATGCTAGGAATTCAATAGTTGCTATGTTTCATAATGATGTCTTTAAATTAATTGTTTAGATTACCAGATATAAGTATGCAAAATTGGTCCAAAAAGAATATGAAATTAAAAGGAAGAGAGAAAATTAATTTAAGCATTTACTGCTCCTTTATTTTATTTTTTTACTGTACTATAAAAAATATTTAATTTGTTAAAATGTATTTGATTGTTGCATGGAACTCAGTACGCAGCTCGGACTTGTGGTGATCCTCCTGCTTTCAGCCTCCCCAGCACTGAGATTACAGGCACACACCACCACACCAGACTGGCAGGCTCAGCCTGCCCCCAAGGCACAGCTGGCATGTCATGTGGTGCCAGAGTCGAACCATAGTCCCTGAACTTGCCTAGGCAGGCACTTTAGTCTTCTGAGCTATCTTGCTGGTCCTACCCCTTTAAATAGATCATCAAAACTCAGCATTACAGTTACCCAAGCTATCTTGTGTGTGTGTGTGTGTGTATGTGTGTGTGTGTGTATTTTTCCCTTTTCTTCTTTCTTTTTTTCCTTTTTCCAATGAACCCTGCTATTGCCCTGTAGGGGATTTTTCCAGAAAAACGGCAAACATCACACCACAGCAATACCTGTGCACTCCTGTTTAAAGAAGAACAATTTGTCGTGGCAAAATCTTGAAAATAACCAAAATCCCCATGAGCTAGTAACAGATGAAAAGATGTGGTATTTTTATGCAATGAAGTATTATTCAGATATAAAAAAGAGAAATTTGAGACTTTTGTAGATAAATGGATGCAACTAGAGACAATACTCATAAGTGATATAAATCATACCTACATGTGCAAATATTGTATTTTTTCCCAAGCCTAAGAAACTGAAAGAGTAAATAAAATCTGAAAGGAACAATAGTCACTGTGAAAGGGAAAGAAATTGCACAAAATTATTTTTAGTACAAAATGAGAAAATGCTACATAGTCTTGTTATCTTTACAGTTTTTGCTTTCTATCTTGAAGTCTGACCCAAAGCAAATTTATATTTGTGCCAACATGGATTTCAAAATTATGTTTTTTTTAAATTACATAATTTATACCTGTATTTATTGTTTATTCCTTAAAATTTCAATGTCATGAGTATATTCACTGTATATTTTCTTTTATTTATTTTCTATTATTATTATTATTATTATTATTATTATTATTATTATTATTATTATTATTTTGCAGGACCAGGGATCAAACTCAGGACCTTGTACTTGCTTGGCAAGCACTTTTTCAACTGAGGCTATCTACCCAGCCCCTCCCACTATTTTCAAAAAATTTTAGAGTCTATTTTTATTTTATTTTTTAATCTTTTTTATTACTTTTAAGAAATTAAAATGCCACAGTTTCAAAACACATTAATAGTACATTCCCAATAATTGGTACAATGTATATTGTTGTCATTGTAGTTATAGGAGCATAGAGTATAGACATGCTAAATTTTCTAATGGTTATTAGTACAATAGTTTTCTTCTCTTTGATCTAAAAGAAGATAGTTGTATACATAGTCAAATGCTCCATAATTGCAGTGGGTTCCTGGTGAGACCAGCAATGTTGAAAGCTGTTGATTAGAGCCTTTTACAGCTCAGCATACTAAACTACCTTTACATTTTATGTGTCATGTTTAAACTTTCTTGCTGGATAGTTAAGGGCAAGTTAAACAAGACCTGTATAACAAAACATGTAGTTTTTGTATTTCCCAAGGTCAGTCAAGTAAATGGTTGGTTTACAAGAAAACAAAAAAGGGTATTAAATGAGAATAAGAGATTAGGAAAAATGCCAAAGGACGGACAGGCTAAAACTTGATGCATGCTTACATTTTTAAGTATCTCTACAAATGTGTAACTGCTTTTATCACATTATATAGTTATTCATTAGAATATCAGTGATTGATGGAAAATACCAATTCCAACTTAAGTCTAGGATGTTTGATATTCGGAAAGACAGTGATATTGAACTCAAGCACCTGTGTTTTAGAGCAGTGGTATCACTAGGCTTTTCTTCTGAAGGGCTAAGAATATAGGTTTGCAGACCAAAAATTGGAGAGAAAAAGGGCTACAGGAATAGCCAGTATTTTGGCCCTAGCCCTTCAGGGTGAGGAAGGACTCAGGACAGAATAGAACCTGTGCTAAAATATTCTATAAGTCAGTGATTTTCGAAATTTCCTGTTTAAGGAGATTGAGGGACCTCAGAGGAAAGGGATTGAAGGTATATGATATGACTAAGGAGAATCACTAAAGAGAGAACATTCTGTCAGATTTTCACAGAGAGCAAACTGGTCAAGCAATGGCCGTGAATCATCCAGGTGGCTGACACTGACAACAGTTCTACAAATCACTGTACATGATTCAAGAGTCCAGTTTTAGGTCTTAATATGAATATGAAATACAGATGGACTGGGGTTCACTGAGACTTGGCTTCAAGTACCATTCTTTTTGCTTAGGGCTTTAGTGCTACACTACGAGCTACAGCTTCTGGAATTTAGAAAAACTTTGGAAGTTTCATGACTTCTGAAAACTATGGGAAAATAACTACCATTGGATTATAGCATGGTTGATTGTTTTGCCCCTAAAAACATAGTTGTAAGATTAAAGCACCTACAAGCAAGAGCAGGGGCAGGGGTTTGATTCCCGGTCCTCACCCCAGGGGCGCACTGAGACAGCAATTGAGACTGGGCGTGGTGGCACACGCCTGTAATCCCAGCTATTGGGAGGCTGTAAACAGGCAGATTGCTACAAGTCCAATCTAGTAGTGAGACCCTGAACATCCCGAAGACCCTTCACTAAAATACTAAATCAATCAATCATGTAGTGTTTTAAAGTGCAAGGGCCCATGCGATAGTTCAGCAAACTAAGTACCTACCTAGACAAGCACAGGGACTGGGTTTGACTCCTGGCACCACATGACCCTCCAGTCCTGCTCCTGGGCACACTGAGTTGGTGAGCTAGTCAGGATGTGATGGCTCCAGCCTGTAATCCCAGCTCTGGAGAGTGTGAAAGCAGGAGGATCACTATGAGTCTGAGCTGGAGAGTGAGACCTTCACAAAATACAAAATAAAATAAAATTTCAGTGATAATGATTCCCTAGTACATATTTCTTTATTTTTTAATTTTATAATTATTAGGTGAAATGGGATATTTTGTGTAATAAAAATTTATTATAACTGATAGTGGTATATGTAAATATCTCAGTTTAAGTGCACTTAACCTTATTCAACGATTTGCATATTTGATATCAGAACTTATAAAATCACAATAAAATTAAATACAGATTATCAAATTTATTGGGTTAATCAGTAATCAACAAGTTAAATGTTAAATACTTGTGTTTAAAAATATAATTCATTATTTAAAATAAAATGTTCTTGTACTTGACATTTTTATTTTTTAATCTTTTATTTATTTTTTTGTACAAGGTCTTTTAGTGCAGCTCAAACTCATGGCAATCCCTCTGTCTCAGCTTCCTTTACCGCTGGAATTACAGGTGTGCATCATCATGCTGGATTTCCTTTATTTATTTTCCTTTTTTTTTTTTTTTTTTTTTTTTTTTTTTTTTTTTTTTTTTTTTTTTTTTTTTTTTTTTTTTGTCTTTTTGAGACAGGGTCTTGCAATGCAGTTCAGGCTGGCCCTGACCTCAATTTTGTAGCCCAGGCTGGTCTCAAACTCACACAGATTGTCCTGTCTCAGCCTCCCAAGTGCTGGGGTCATAGGCATGTACCACCATGTCTGGATCATTTATTATTTTCATTTTGAGATTATTAAATGTATGTTCCTAAACTTGCTCTTGTATTTTTATCAATCATTTCACTAAATTAGTAAAGATTTTTATGTTAAACTTTAGCTTTGTATGAATTTTTAGTATATATATATATATATATATATATATATATACATATATATAAATATATGCTGAAGTGAAAATATTCTCTTTTCTTTTAATGAATACAAAATAGCAAAGCAAAAATTCAACATAATACAAAATTTCATTGAACAAAATAATAGGAATTCATCAATGGTTGCTGTAGTGCATGATGTTATCTTCATATTAGTTGTTTAGGTTACCAGATATGACCTTGCAAAATTGGTTAAAATAAAATGAAACAAAACAAAGCAACAAAAATGTAATAAGAAATAGAAAAGAAAAAATGAGAATAAAAAGAAAAAAATTTAAGCATTAGCAGCTCCTTTCAAAAGACCAGCAGAAATGTATAGTACTTATCCAAAACAATGATGTTGAACATTTTCCATATACTTATTTGCCATTTGTATTTCTTCATTTTTGTAATGTATATTCATTCCAGATACTCATTTTGGATTGAGTCTTTGAATTTTGGAAGCATAATATTTTTGAAATTTCGTATGTCTTAGATAGAAGTCCTTTGTCGGAGCGCCAATCAGCTATAAATTGTTCCAATTTGTGGAGCTTCTTTTCACTGTTCTGGTGACTTCTTTTGATGAGCAGAAACTTTTTAAAAAGATAACACCCCAACTATTGATTCTTCTGTTAATAAATTCTCGACCTACCCCTGTGCCTTAAAGATGTCTATTTACTTTCTCCTTCAGAAGTTTTAGTCTTTTAGTTTTAAAATATAAAGCTTCGATACATCTTAACTCTAGTTTTGTAGATGATGATAGGCATGAGTCTAGTTTTAGCCTGCAGCATATTTATTTATTTATTTATTATGTATTTATTATAGGATCTACAGCGTCTCAATACATAGGTCGAACTCATAGTGACTATGCTGTTCGCAGCTTCCCCAGTGCTGGCATTACAGGTGTGGGCCACCATACTGAGTCTCAGTCACAGTCTCAGTGTGCCTGGGGGACAGCCAGCAAGGCATGTGGGGATTAAACCCAGTCACTGCACTCTGTCTAAGCAGACTCTTTAATCCGCTGGCCAGCACTCCCCAGCCCAGATTTAGAAAAAAAAATTTCTATAAGTAATTTGGACCAGAAGAGACCTAGAATAGCAAATGTAATCCTGGGCAACAAGGGAAAGGAAAAATCATACCAATCCTGACTTGAACTTATACTACAAAACTTCAATAAAATTAGCATGGTACTGTTAAAAAAAAAAAAAAAAAAAAAAAAGTAAACTCCTGAGGACCAGCCAGATAGCTCAGTGGACTAAAGTGCCTGCTTTGAAAGAGTGTAACAGCTGGGGTCAATACCCAGTTTGCTGTGCTAGCCCCTCACCTGGGGCTCACTGAGATGTCCTTGAGACTGGGCATGTTGGTTTGTGCCTGTAATCCCAGTGCTTGTGAGGTTGAAAACAAGGGAATCACTATGAACCAAATCTACTTAGTGAGACCCTGTAGACACTGTCTTAAATTCATTCAATAAAGAAATAAAGAAATAAATAACTCTGAGCTCGGGAGATAGCACAGCAGTCTAAGCACCTTCCTGGAGAGGACAAGGACCTGTGTTCAATCCCAGTGCTGTACGCTGTGCCTGCTCCAGAACAGCAAATACACAGTGTTATCCCCTAAACCAGGCATGGTGATGCTCATCTGTAGTACCAGTGCTGGGGAGGCTGAGAAAGGAGGATCTCTATTCTTTCGACTTGCACAGTGAGATCCTGTATCCAGAAAGAAAGCTGGAGTGTTTTTCTAGGTCTGTGAGGTATGTTAATCACATTTGAATTGGAATTGCTTTGAGTTTGTATAACAATATTGGTGGTACGATCATTTTTACAAGGTTGGTTCTTCTTATCCAGGAACAAGGAATATCTTTGCATTTTCTCAAATCTTCTTCAATCTTGTTTTTTAGAGTACTATAATTTTCCTTGTGTAAATTTCTTTGCTGCCTTTGTGAGACTGATTCCTAAGTATTTCATTTTTTAGGGTGTCATTGTGAAAGGCATGGTTTCCATGATTTCCTCTTGGAGCATTCACTGTGTAAAGAAATACTATTGGTTTTTGAGTGTTCACATTGTGTCCTGCTACTATAGTCAGCTGTGCCAAGTCTCTTAGTGAGGTTTTCGGGTTCTTCTATGTACAATATCATGTCATCTGCAAATAATGACAACTGTATTTCCTTTCCAACCATTATTCCTTCTATTTATTTTCATTGTCTAATTGCTTTGACTAATGTTTCCAATAGTCTACTGAATAGCAGTGGTGACAATGGGAATCTTGTCTTGTTCCTAACCTTAAGTTTTTTTAATTATGAAAAACTTAAGGCTTTTGGGTCCGGTAGGATGGCTCAGTGGTCTAAAGCGCCTGCTCAGGAAAGCTTAGGTGGCTTCAGGAACCGCGGTTTGATCCCTGGCACCACTTACCCTTTGTCTTTAGCAAGCAAATATATATTGGAAAAATTTTGCAGTTTCCTGTAAAGTTCCATGCAATAATCAGTTTTCTGTAACATTAATACAACATTTGGAAGTTTTTTAAACTCTACAATAGCTTTTCAGACATGTTTAATTGATTTCCCATATGTTACACTTTCATATATAATCATCCAGGTAACCTGAATACATGGGGTAAATTAGGTCATCCAACAGTGTCAAGTTAGCTTTGTTTTCTTTTTTTATAATTTTATTACTTTTGGGGCTGGGGAGATAGCTCTGTGGCACAAGTGCCTGCCTCTCAAGTATAAGGGTGTGAGTTTGAACCCTTGTCCTACCAAAAAAAAAATTATTACTTTTAATAAGAAATAACAATGAGACAGTTTCAAAGCACATTAGTAGGACAGTAATAATAACTAATAAAATGCATATTGTCTTCATAGTAGTTGTTCACATTACAATATACAGATATGATAATTTTTCTCAGCATTATTGGTACAAATATTTCTTCTTCTTGAGTTAAGAGAAAGTAGTTATGTGCAAAGTCAAATGTTCCATAAGAGTAGTGGGTTATCATCAGTACTGGCATTGTTGGAAGCTATTGACTTGAGCCTTTTACAGCTCAGCATACTTATCTGGCTTTACTTTTTTATGCCTCATGGCTGTACTTTTCTGCTGGGTGGTTAAGACCAAATTAAAGCAAGAACTATATAGCAAAAAATGTAATTTTTGTATCTGATAAGGCCAGCCCAATCCCCTCAAAATTAACCATGTACAGCATTTTGTAGAACTATTCGGTGTCAGCCATCTGGATGAGTCACAGCCATTGCTTCACCAGTTTACTGTCCACGAAAGCCTGAGAAAATGTTTTCTCTCTAGGTGACTCTTCTTAGGCACACTATGCATCATTGATCCCTTTCCACTATAGCACCATAATTTCCTTGAACAGAAAATTTGGGACACCACTGAGTTACAAGATGTTACAGTACAGGTTCTCTTAGGCCCTGAGTCCTCACTGACTTTTGGCTTAATTTTTTAAAATTTTATCACATGTTGTGATATTTTTATTATAATAGTTGTATCTGTACCAGTTAACAATCCTTTTATTGCTACTTTACTGACGAACACGTGAGCTTGAAATGGGATTAAGTGACCATCAGGACATCATGCGTACCATGCAGATAAGTCATGCAGTCAAATTGTTACACAAAGGAGAATTCCTATGGAAAAAATTTCAGGCGAATGATGATCATATGTTTCTTTCTTTTCTGTCTGATATTTTGTTCAAGAAATGGGATATAGATTTTGTCCCAAAATAAAGGGATCAATAATGTAATGGTCATTAATCTGATGTACTCTATCTTGAGCTCAAATATCTAAATTTAATGATACTATAAGCTCTTAGGATACATATACATGTTCACACAATGTCATCAGGATGCACGTGGACATGTTTTTACCAGCACTCTTTGGTTCATATTTTCATTTACTTTTTCAAACTAGGTGAGTCTTTAGAATAATGAAAACATTCTCTAACATTTTATATAATAAATTGAAGTCACTGAAGAACTGAAGTTACTTCCTCAAGTCCAGAGATATGGAAAATAATGGAAGACGAGAGTTTACCTGAAGCTCGGTTGACTACAGCTGTTCTCCAGTGCGCAAGGCTTTCATGTATACATTTACACTCTTAACTATCTTCATTAACAATATCATAGTTTTCATCCAATATTTGCAAGTATTCGTTACACAGAAATAAAGTAATAATAATGCTTCTGTTAGGTAAAAAGAAGAATCCAGTATACTCACAGGCTACGTCTTAGAAACTAATGAATATATACTTTGACATAAAGTTTACTTGACTTCTATAATATTCATTTACACCATAAGATACATTTACTTGTTTTATGAAGGCTTATATTTATGGTATTTATTTATTTTTTTATTCTTTATTTATTTATTTATTTATTTATTTATTTTTTGAGACAGGGTCTTTCTATGCAGTTGAGGCTGGCCTTGAGCTCACTTTTGTAGCCCAGGCTGGTCTCGAACTCACTCCAATCCTCCTGCCTCAGCCTCCCGAGTGCTGGGATTACAGGCGTGAGCCACCACGCCCAGCTTATATGGTATTTATTTGCATTATGTCCAGAACAGATTATCTATTATTTGTAGATAATTATAAAATTTTAAATAGCATAAGCTTTTGCTGCTGTCTTTCTTCTAGTGAGATTTTTCTTTGAAACAAATACCTTTTATTCTAATGGTGAGTTAATTAACACACCCATACTTGTAGAGAAGCAAAAGAAAAAGAAATAATACACTAACAATTTTAAATGATAGTTTAAGCTATAAACAGTACATTTTCAGCAAACACAGACAATATATTCTGAATATCAGACTTATAAGGTAAAATAAATATGAAAAACTTTTTCTGGATGGATTGAGTAAGTATAAAAGCTATTTCTTGGCATGATTCATAATCAGTAATAATAATGTTAGAACCTGTAACCATTGTTATTACCATACTTTCAATACTATTAAGAAAGGCTATTCATTAAGATGAACTTTTTGATGGTATGCAGACACCATTTACATTGAGTGATAAAGACTATCACAAAGAGATCTTGAGTCATTAACTTTGTAAGGAAATCAATAACAGATTTAATTTTAAAACATTACCTTTGAGGAGCATATGAGAAATTAAAATTATATTTATACTCTGAGACCTTTTAAAAGCTCTCTGAAAACCATCAATATAACTGGTAGCTTCCCCACTCATCAACAATATTTAAGAAACTGGAATAAGCTATTGTTTATTTTGTTGGAAATCACTTAGATTTATATTAAAAGCAACATGCCCATTTTTGTGATTCAGAAATATTCAAAACAAAAAGGCCCAAGACCTCTTCCTAGAAAAACAATTGTATGGTTATCGTAACTTTCTATGATGAAGTGCAAATAATACAAATTTACCCAAATAAAAATAATCAAGAAAAGTTAATTTTGTAACCAAAGTCCTCAGCTGAACATAAGACAATGCAATAATGACCTGGTGGTCTTGTTTGCTGGTGCACATTGCTTTATTTTGTTTCTCAGCTAATTTTTGTCTTTGCATCTTAATCTTATCCAAGATTGTGGGAGATTCTTTTCATGTTGTACTTTGAATTTCTAACTTGTGCAATTTTTATTGTAGTCATCTGTGCCGAGTCTATGGGAATAGATCTCTCTTAAGAAGATTCTATGACCATCAATTTTTAAAAAAGTAATGTTTTTTAAAGGAACAAAACACTTCTGTAGAATATTTTGTCCTGTGTGACTTCATTAGGCATAGTCATGAATCCTATGAACAACATCAAGGCTTCATTCATCACTCCAACTGTAGATCTAGGCCAACTTTCACAAGTGAGTAATAGTGCCTTTTCTTGTTTTGCCTTCTTCAGTGTTACCTAAATTTCTGAAACTAAATGTATACATGATTTATTCATGTACAATGCAGAAGTAACACTGGATGCAATTGATAAAATTTCCTGTGTTGTTTTCAGTACTGATAAGGAAATGATTTTTAAAGAATGAAGAAATTTGAATCAAACTATTTCAATTTTATTGACATCAACATATCAGTATTATTTTAATATTTGTTATTTATCCATTTCAATTAGTATAAATATGTTCTAAGTTTTATTTCTTTTCTTGCCTTCTTTTGTCTCCAGATCATATTATTCTAGAATATCGTATGATATACTGAAAATTTGCATTTGTAGCAGTCCAACTCAAGGGGTGATGGCTGATCTTATTAAGAGTTCACTACATCCACAAGGCCAAGGATTACTCAGGATATTTACCTTGATGTCTGTCTTATAATTTTGCCAATTGTAGAGAATTATTTTCTTATAGAGGATGAATGGGTGCATGATCAACATATCTGAAGCCACAGCACTACTGCCTGAGAAAACAGAAATCTACTTCTATTTTGTCAGGTTTCAGATCTATGTCTTGATCTGACCTCTCATCTCTAGGTTCTGCTCATGATTTTACTGGTTCTTATTATAATCCTGAATATCTTATCTTTTTCAAATATGGAAATGGCATTACCCTTTTTCTAGCTTTACTCTAAGTCTATATTTTCTTTAATTTTTCCTTCATATGAGAGAAAGTCTTGGTTTTGGCATTCCCCCCTTAATTGTGGGCTGGGGAGATAGCTTAGCAGTCCAAGTGTCTGCTTGGAAAGTGCAAGGACCCGAGTTCGACCCCAAGTACCACCTGCCATGCTGAGCCCAGAACACCAGGTGCACTGTGCCAATCCGGACACTGGGTTGATGGAGCGTATCTATAGTACTTGTGCCAAGGAGGTTGAGACAGGAGTATCACTATCATTCTGAATTGTGTAGTAAGACCCTGTACCAAATAAGTGAATAATTAATTACTATTTTATTTTTAGTTATTATTCCGCTGTTCCTGCCCTAGTCATTTAGGTGAGACAATCAAATTACATATATGCATGAGTAGAATTAGGTACACAAATGAGTACACTAATAAAGTGGGTTCAGCAAGTCTTCAATACATTTTGACTTTCCAGCTCAGAGGCAATAATTCCAACTGGGAAGACTACGGCACAAAGAACAGCAATCTGCACTGCTCTCAGGTGAAAAGCCTCCATCCTTTACTTTTTCAGATGTTGCAAAAAAAAAGGTTTACCTTGGATCCACCAACTGCAGTTAATTTGTTACAAAGATAAGTCTGTTCTAGCATTTCAGTCGTCCTAAGCCTTTCAGCCACGCTCCCTCTACCTTCCATCACTTAGCTCAGCAGGCCACATGTTGGCCCATGATTCAGTCCACCTAAAAAACAGATGTAGAGTCCTTCTAGATCCATGCGCTATAGCATAAAATGCAGAAATTCTGCTTCTTAGCCCATATCTGTAAACCTGGCCCAAGCCAATTTCATTCTCCCTCTATCGCTGCTCATGTGTATATCCAAATGTAAATCTCTTCCAGAAATTGCATCACCTAGCCAGCCAAGTAGCTCAGGAGATTAAAGTGCCTGCAAGCAGGTGCAGGGGCTGAGGGTTCAATCTACAGACCTGCTGAGCAGGCCGCACCTCCTGGGGCATGCTGCGATAGCAACTGAGACTGGCCTTGGTGGAGCACACCTGTAATCCCAGCTGTTGGGAGGTTGTTAAACAGGTGGGTCACTACAAGTCTGATCTAATAGTGAGACTCTGAACACCCTGAAGACCCTTCTCAAAAAAAAAAAAAAAAAAGAAGAAAGAAAGAAAAGACAAAAAGGAAATGGTATCACAAATACAAGCAGAGATAGTATTTTGCCTGATTTATGAGTGTGCCATTAAGCGGCCTAACAAAAACAAAGAAAAAAACAAAACAAAACAAAAAAAACTAAACAAACGCATCTTCCCAAGCACCTAGATTTTCTTCTTTTCCAGATGTAACCCAATTCTATAATTTCCCTACACCAGAAGAAAGGCAAATTTCTCGATGGATTTTAACCATCACCACAAACAAACAAACAAAGAAATAGTATGAATCATCTCAAAAATCATCCACCACACGCCACCCACTTCTTTTGTAGAAGTCCTGGTACTCTGTCTTCGTGAAATCCTCTTGGTGTTCACACAAGCGAAGAAGATGGGAAATCTTGATTGTATAATGTGATGAACACAACTGTGTTTATCTAAATGTGCCCTGATAGCCTTTAACTACCAGGGCACATTTGCTTAGGCAAAACGCAGGGACTGGACCACAGTTCAATCTCTGGCATCACATTCTATGCCAGCTCCACCCCTAGGGTGGGCTGAGCGGGCCACAATAAATAAATAAATAAATAAACAAACAAACAAATAATTACTATTGGGCATATAGCTCAATGACACAAGCACAAGACCCTAAATTTATTTCACCTACATAAAGTGTTCACCAACACTGACAAGTTCATTGTTACAATTGTATCTTATTATGTGCAATTTAATTTGATAAAGGAAGAACTCAAATTGTTATCTTGCTAATTTTTTTTTTTTTTTTTTTTTTTTTTTTTGTGGGACCAGGGTTCGAACTCACGAACTTGCACTTGACCAGCAGGCACTTGTGCCTCGGAGCTATCTCCCCAGCCCCATATCTTGCTAAAATTAATGTCATGTAAATGGTGGATTTAGCCATCAAAGCATATAACATGGGAGAAATTCTAGACATGAGGAAACTACTTCATAGATTCAATAATTCATCAATAATTCAATAATTTGCTTCACTAATTCTTTTTCTATCCCTATTTCCCCGCAAACATATAACTTTGGGTGTTAGAGGACAATCAGTTGCCTTTTTAGCCATGACAAAGGTCCTTGAAGTTAGTGAAGAATATACATAATCTATCTTTTAAGAAAATATGACACAAAGCAGGATACTTTTAAAATATATTATACTAGAGGTTATTTGAAAAATATATTGCCCTATAAAATATTTTCTTTTTAAAATTCTAGTAGTTAAATTATTAAACTGAGAAAAATAAATAGTTGTCTCAAGTGTCCAAGTGAACTATATAGAAAATCAATTTTGGCTAAACAAAGAACATATGGTAACTAATGTGATTATATTAAAATAAATATGTGAGTAGTCACCACATAAAAATAAGCACTGGGATGTATTTTCTCAAGACTGAACACTGTAGAACGGAACAAAGAATTATCACAAGGGACTGAGCCTACATCTCTTATTATTTCCTTTTATTACCTTCCCACTAACCAGCACCGTCATTATCATAAGCAGATAAATAAACTGGAGCTCTACAATGAAGCATAATAGAATATCATTTAGATAAAGCATTAACATTCATTTTCTTTAAAACTGTGTATGGGAAAGAAAAGAGGTCTAATAAATATTTTAAACAAATGGCTTACTTAGTCACCTGAACACAAAAGATCTATTATCCAGTCTGTGCAGCTTTTAGCAGCGCAGGATAGCAAGAGTCCCTCCACAGGGCTGAAAACTGAATTCCTTATTGTACCCTGATTTTGTACGAGTCATAAATGTCTTACAATTTTCAGCAAGAAAAATAGCTCAGAGGAATGAAATAAATAAAAAAGCAAAAATAATGTCACAATATATATGGCATATTTTCTTATGTTCCCTTGATTGCTGAGGACATATTTGGGCTGAGATTTTAATATAATTTTCCTTATCCTGAGTACACAAAACTTTCAAAAATATTTCACCAAAACATATGAACTCCATAATGTGCTTCTTATAACCTTGGTTCACATAATTTCCTCTTTTAGCACTTTTTTTTTTTTAATGTTAGTAAAATTTGAAAGAAGGAAAATAGGAGAAAGAGGGTAAAGGAGAGGAGGCGATAAAAAGAGGAAAACAGAGCTGCAGAATCACAAAGCATTTAACCTTATTAAATTTACAAATAAACCAACTCGTAAGCATTCTATAAGGAAAATCAATTATGTAGTTTATTATCTTTTCAAATGTGCAAAGCAGTCACCAGCAAAGAAACAAACAAACAAAAATCTTTAAGATGATTTATGTGCACAATACTTTCAATTAAAAAATCAAGTGCCAGAGCCGGGGGTGGTGGTGCACGCCTGTAATCCCAGCACTCGGGAGGCTGAGGCAGGAGGATCGGTGTGAGCTTGAGACCAGCCTGGGCTACAAAAGTGAGCTCAAGGCCAGCCTGAACTGCATAGTGAGACCCTGTCTCAAAAAGACGAAAAAAAAAAAAAATCAAGTGCCAATATAGCAGCTATTTTATCATAGTATGCCAAGTAAGAATAAGGAACAAAAAAAGTCACTATTTGTTTATTTTGATGAAAAAACTTGAATAGAAGTTTTCTCAGCAAGACAGGAATGAAACTAAGAAGCAATTATATTTTCATTCACAGTGAGATCATGCCAAACATTATTTCTGTCAATTCATTTTCTTTAAATCAAACATTACTTTTGCTTTATTGTATATAAAATATATTCTCAAAATATTCTTTCTTTCTCAACTTTTTTTCCAGCTACCTTTTAGGAAGACACAATGCTTCAAATTCCTTAGAGTAACAGATTCTATAACTTTTCACATGTAGTGTGGTATATATTGAATTGAAATTCTAGATATATACTCTTATTTTTCTGTTATATGCATTTAGCTCCCTAGTTATTGCTTCCGATCTCTTCCCAACCCCACCTATTTGAATTATCTGCATCTCTGATACCTTTTACGTTCCATGTGACACAAACATTAAAGCCAAAATTAGTTACTTAACTAGCAACAAAATGAAAAACACCTCAAAATATGTATATTATATATTCTTCACTCTAAAACAATATAAATTCATAAATAATATATGTATGTTGTAGTTGTCTTTTTTGAAAAAAATCTTTTATTCATTCATCTACACATTTGGTGCAGGACCTCACTATACAACTTGGACTCATAGTGATCCTCCTGTCTCGGCGCTGGGATTACAAGTGTGCACTACCGCACCCCATTTCAGTGGCCAGCACAGCATGAAGTACCTGGGATTGAACCTGGATCCTTGAGTTTGACAGGCAGGCACTTAGACAGCCGAGCTATCTTCCCAGCTCTATGTTATACTTTTAAACAACCACCCTTCACACAGAAGGGTTCCAAATTCCAATGTAATGTATATGATTTCATATAATCTATGCTAAAATGATCTATTGCTTGACAGGCACTGAATATGAAGGTAACGTTGCTTTGATTGTAGTCTTTCCTCAGTATCTGTCATAAATGGTGGGATAACGCACAAAGCGACATTTCTCACCCACTCTGCATCCCTTGCAGTTCTTCTAGGAAGCCTGCTCTGTGGCCCATAGCTCTGTGTTCCGGACGTGGGGCCAGTCATGAGTTGGATTTTGACAGTATCTGCAGAAACAACAGAAAAATGTCAGGCTGTTTAAAATATGTGACATTTTCAATTAAAGAATTGATAGCATAAATAGAAAATGAAATCCATTGTATCATTCTAAAGTTTCACACAGAAAGAAAATAGCACAACAATTTGTGTCCCCTTTGCGAAGTTTTCCCCAGAAGTCATCGTATGTGATGGACTAGATACATTTTGTTAAGGGAAAATATCCAGTCTTGCCTAAAATAAACGGGGAATATCAATATAATACACTCTTTGCCGTAGCAAGATCTAAAAATATATGATACGTAGCAACTGAGTTTTGCATTATGAATGTCTCAAACACATTTTTATCACTTGGACAAAATATCTAATGTCATAATTTAAATGAAGGGAGGTTTATTTTAGCTTATAAAAGAATCAGAAGTTTCAGCCCTTGGCAGTTGAGTGGTTTGGAGCCCTCAAGTTTTACGCGCTTCAGCTTTCCGGGTCATGCATGCCCCAATGGTCCACCTCTTCTTACCAGGCTTCCACTTTTAAGAACACACTCAGAGAGCAGGCTAGTTAGCTCAGCTGACTAAGGTCCTGCTTTGGCAAGCACGGGGTCCAAGGTTCCACTGCCGGTCCTGCATGTCATGCTGGTCCCGCCCTGGGTGGGTGCTGAGCCAACCGAGTTGGGCGTGGTGGCGCACGCCCAGGAATCACAACACTCTGGAGGCTGAAAACAGGAGGATCATTTGAGTACGACCTGTGTAGTGAGACCATGTACTATAAATACATTTAAAAAAGAAGAAAAGAGCATACTAAGCTATGGGCTCACCAACAGATTAATCCCCTGATAAATGTGCCCTGAAATGGCTTCTAAATCGCCTACTGCTGAACCAGTAGGTGTTTGGGGGCACATTTTAGATCTAAAGTGTGACCATGGGACACTTCCTCTAATTAAGCTTTCTTTATATAATGCAATTACTATGTGCCAGACATTTTCTATTTGATGAACAAAAACTAGGAAATACATTCAGATATTTAACATAAAATATTCACAAAAAATCTCCATTTTATTTTTAAAGTGAGAGACATGCTCACCTGAAACACTTGAGAAATATAAAACGCATAAACAGAAAAGTGGAGATTACTCACAAGTACAAAATTGAAAAGCATGGCTGGTGTCAAAATTTTGATGCATAACTTTAAATACTACAATTTAAATATTTTAAAGTGAAATATGGAATTTAAATTATGTATTATCATAATATAAATATTCATTTCCAAGTTAACCTCCCATACATTTATTCAAAATTTACAATGTTAATAGCAGTGAAAAACTGTCCAATATAAATAATATGTACTTATTAGACAATAATTTTTAGAGATCAAATGAACATACTGCAACTTTTGCAAATTCTATTGATTTACAATACTTTCTTCTCATGAACATGACTTTAAATCTATGAAATTTTCACAATTGTATTTCAGCTACTTGATAGCATTTTATCTGCTTATTGATTGTACAAAAATTTTTTGAAAAAATAAAATACGAGGAGTCTAGTTCACTATTAGTACTAATGTTTTATGAACTCAGATGGTTTCAGTCATCTTTGTATCTCTAGAATATTACACATTGGCAAGTATAGCATACATAGATTATAAATTATTACACCAAAAAGAGTTTGAACAATTATATTTTATGTATAGGTCATTGATTAAACATGATTGATCAAAAATGATATTTTATGTGTCCATATAAATTTAAAATTTTTCAACTAAACCATGGCACTTTCGGAAAGATAATTCCATTCAGCATTACTAACTAAACCCGGCATGAATAATGTAAGCAGGCTGTCGCTGTGAGTCACTGAGTGTGAAACGGCTAGATTAAGAGGAACCTAAGGGATCGGCTCAGCATTCTTTTGGGTGCATCTGTGTACACCATGGCGATCCAAGCTTGAACACTGCGTGCCACCCTGAGCCTTCTGCTCCAGCCCTACTGCACCTTGTTTCTTCCCGTACATGACGAGCTAAGACGCTTTCCTCCACGGTGCCCTTCTCCTGTGGTGGCAGAGGCGAGGGGTGTTTCTATCTTGGAGCAAGTTCACCATGAATATAACTCTCTCAAACCAGGGATCAAACCTAATTATATCATTTAAAGAATATTTACAGAAACTCAAATGAAGTACTTTTTAAAACTCAGACAAATGAATTTCAAAAGTAGTTCACTCAAATGTCATTTACTTCTGGCGCACGCCTGTAATCCCAGCACTCGGGAGGCTGAGGCAGGAGGATCGATGTGAGTTCGAGACCAGCCTGAGCTACAAAAGTGAGCTCAAAGCCAGCCTGAACTTCACAGTGAGACCCTGTCTCAAAAATAAATAAATAAATAAATAAATAAATAAATAAATAAATAAATAAATAAATAAATAAAATGTCATTTACTATAGTTATTTATAACATAAATATTCAATAATGTTTAAAAAATAATTATTGTGAGATACTTTCTGAGCAATTACTCAAATATTCACTTAGCAAGTTGCGATGTAGTTTACTTGTCCCAAGCACTGACTGAACACTACATGCAGAATTTCTGCACAAGTGAAGTCTACTGTTCTATAGAGCAGTTACAAATGGCGAGTTCTATGAATATGTTCACTTGCAGTGGATAAGGAGCAAAGTACATAGACCAACAACTGAGCACTCATTGGATTTACTTATATTGATGGCTGATTGATTTACTTTCAGTGTTTTTGCTTGCTTGGCCAAATGTAGTGCCAGAATCTCTAAGCATAGATTCCATATATATTTATGTATGTGTATATATATATAGTTATGGTTTATGTCTAGTTGTCCCCCCAAAGCCTCAGGCAATCATGGGGTAGGGACTTGTAGAGTTTGAGACTTGACTCAAAATCCACTGGGATTGTGTGTTTTAGTACTGATGGGATTATGGGTATGAATATTTCTGGAATTATGGCTGTGACCTAAGGCGGATAGGCTGAGGCAGAGATCCTGAATGTAATGTAAAGAGAAACAGTGAGACAGAGTCTCACTGTTGCTCTCTGTTCCCCTGGTTGTTCCAATGCTTCTGTCATCATATTGTTGCTGTACCACCGCCATGAACTGCTGCTCTCTGCCATGTGCCACTCAGCATTGGGCCAGCTGAATATGGACTGAAACTGCCAGTAACTGTGAGTTAAATAAACCTTTCCTTCATTTATTTTGAGTGTCAGGTATTTGTGCCAGCAATGAGTAAAAAGTAACTAAGAGTCTGAGAGGAATGGCGAAAGATCCAAGCTGGAGGCTGAAGAGTCTGCACTACAAGCCAGACAATGAAGTCCAGGCTGAGTGAGAAGACCGAAGCTTCTCTGACAAAGTGGAGTCTTGACTCCTTCCTCAGTCCTTTAAAAAGTCTCTTTGTGCTCAGTCATTCTGACATGGGCCCATTGTGCCCTAGTGTGGAACCAATCATACCCAAGGATAGTCCCTTGACCCCACTCTAGGGAGGAACAATCATATCCTAGGCAGGCCCTGGTCATGCTCCAAGGAGGAACCAACTGTACCCCAGAGTGGGGCTCCCACCAACAGGGAACTGGGCCACTGAGTCATTTAGCCAAGTTGACACATTGTGTCAATCACCACAACAATGTTTTATTTAATAGGCATATCCTCAGCAAATATTTATAAGAACATATTTGTCAATATTTCTGCAGTAAATTTATGAAATATAATTTATTACTAATCTGTTCTTACCTTCTTTTTTGCAGATGATTAAATTTTGACTCATAGTTTTAGGTTCTTCATGCAAGTACATGCAATCTGCACAGCTTTTAGCCTTAGAACCATACCCTAAGTCAGGAATCCAACATTTTTCTACAGAACTCTATATAAAAATATATTAATTCTTGTGGGTTAGTTTCTGTCAGTCTTTACAACTTTTGACTATTGTGTCATTGACTATAAGAGAAATTTAATTAGCATTTGTTGACAACACCCATCAGTGTATAAATTATTGATTTTCTTTGAAAAATTTTCTTTTTAGGGTACCAGAATAGTGTCTAGGTGAAATATGGCCACATATTCACAGCAAACTTTTGTGGAGGTGATGGTACCACCCCTTACAATTGGTCTAGTCTTCTGGCTGACCTTGCCTGTGTACTGCAAGAAATGTTTTCTTAGTTGCAGTGTCTAGACCTCAAGAGGCTTTTTAACCTCTGCCCTTGCGTTACAGCCTGAGATCATCATGGAAGCTAAATTAGCACCCTGGAGGCTGAAGTCTAATTTGAAACTAGTCCTAATTGCCATCTCTGAGAAAAGCCATCCCAGGCCTTCCCTCTCTGCCAGGCTTTCAGCACAGCTGACTTCCCACTGAACGCTGAAACATAGTGATTTCAGACAAAAGTAGTAGAAAAATCACCAGTTAACTCATGCATCTTTGGGAATTTGTAAATCACTGCAATTTTTAAGCCCTTACATTTGGGATTAATTTGTTACATTACAGTAAATATCTAATATACAAATTAGTGCTTACAAGTAAAATTTTACTGTGTTAGCCTGAAAATGTGTGATGTTGGTCTTAATACCAGATAACAGGCTGTAACTAGAAGGGTAATAGGAAAATTTGATAGACTTGGTTGGCCAGCGGAAGTACAGAGTTCTATGAAAAGCCAAAGACACACTAAGCTGAGTAATTAAACTATTACATATTTTCTGTCTCTTACACAGAAAATTTTTACAAAATGAGTCACTAAGAAATGCAGTCTGACTATGTGGACCCCTGTTAAAACTTCACAGAAATGTAGGATGGTATCAAAAATAGATCTTCTAAGAATATTAATGGTTTAAATATCATAGCATTCTCAACGAAGCTCAATGAAAACAGAATGCTGTCTTGAAAATATCTAGTGATATGAATGCTTCAGTATTAAATAAATGCTGTTTCAGGAAACCAATAAGCTTTTTGACCTATTGTTGTGAAAATACTGCTGTCATGGAAGAGGAGCTTTAAAAACTAAAATAATTCAATGAAAAAGGTTCTACTTTTCAAAGTTCTATATTTACGAAGAACACTTAAAGGCCTACTTCCTGTAAGCTTATCATACTGTTCCCAGAAGAAGATAGCTTCAAAAAATACATTTGAAAGGCTGGCCACATATCTCAGCAGATTAAAGCGCTCATTTATGCAGATGCAGGGGCTGGGAGTTCTATCTCCCTGGTGTGTAGTGCTGGTCCCTCCAACAGGGCCCACTGAGATGGCGATCGAGACTGGGTGTGGTGGTGCACAACTGTAATGCCAGCACTTGGGAGGCTGAAAACAAGAGGATCACTATAAGTCTGACAAGTGTAGTGAGACCCTATTGACCCTGTACTAAACATACTTTAAAAATAGATAAAGAAATACATTTCAGAACACTGAAGGCAAAGCCCAGAATTGAGGACAGCTGTGCATTTGCGAAGCACAACCAGAGTTTAAAGCTTCAGTTGGATTTTGGAAATTCATTAGCTATGACTACCTTTGCTTCCTGTTTCTCCTGCTCTTGAATTCCTATGTCTTTTGTAGAATCATCTAGAGTCATCTAGGTTGAACCTGTCGTCAAATCTTGCTTCATCCAAGGAAAATGTTTTTCAAAGAAAATGTTATCATTTATTTCTGTCTCCTCCAAGTATGTTTTCTATGTACTGGGGAACTGTTTTTCCTTTATGCTTCACCAAGGAGGCTGTCACTTGAGATTGCTACTTTGTGGAGGGTCCCTTGGTTTAAATGACTTCCTGCCTGGTGACAGTGACTTCATAATGTTAATTATTTCACTAGTGTCAATAAAATTATACTTCCAGGAAAGGAAGGCATTTCAGATTTTACTCTGAAATCATAAGAATTCATAGATAACAGCTCTTGTACCCCACCAATCTCCAGTTATCCATTCCTTCTATCAACTTAACTAATAATTCCTACCCCACTACTGTTGTAAAGGGCAGTGGCACGATGCAGAGACAACCGAAAAGCTAAAAGTTCTCATATTTTCCTATCACAATCACTTTCTGTTCATTACTCACTTATTTTCTCCTGTTAGCTTCACTACTTATCTTTGAGATATATCTGCATATTTATGTATAAATATAGTACACCTATAAAATCAAACAGGAAGAATTTAATTTAAAATAGATTTGCCTTTGCCTTGTAGAAAAGAAGAGACTATAACCTATACATAGCTTGCTGCCAATTTGAATAAATACATATTCAGTGTCTCTAAGTACCTTTCGTATATAATGCATAACAGTGTCACTGAATGCTAGACATGGCCACTAATTTTTGAAGCTCCTCCCTTGAAGTGATAAGTGTCATTATGGCGTAAAAACCTCCTGTGTTCATAGGTAGAGCTTTGGGGAGTTTCTCAATCATGGGTGTGTGATATTGTATTAGTCCACCGATTTGTTTCATAAAGTTCTTTCTATGCATGATAGATTTACTAAAAAGGGAAAACCACCTCTGGGCATGGGCCGCATCAACCAATGGGCTTATACTCTGAATGTAATAAAAAGCTCATACAATGAGCTACTGCTTCTCTGCCATGATCCTGTATCCTGCTGCCCTGCCTTAAAGCCAGCTAACTATGGACTGAAATCTATATAAACTGTAAGCTAAAATAAACCTTTTCCTTTAACTTGTTGGTGTCTGGTATGTTGTCACAGGATTCAGAAAGTTACTAAGATGGGAGTTTATTTATCTATACTTTGAATTTGGGCTAAATTTATGAAGTAATTGACCAACACATATACTACCTATGACATTACAAGTCCCGTATCCTTGCAGGTCTTTGAGAAAACTTACTGATGCTAACTTCTTTGACCTAGAATATCAACTCAAGATATTCATGGAAAGATGTTGGTCTAAAGCTGTCATTTTAAGACAGTTGATATGGGCCTGGTTTTCTCCAAGATTTACTTTTTACAAGTTTTCATCCTTCTACTTTAGAGAAATTCACTTTGTAGCTGGCCACATCTATATCATGTTTCATGGCCACTCTGAAAAACATTTGCTTTGGACGCAGCAAGCATTAGTAACAGGTCAATCCATCTCAGATAACTCTGAGCCATGGCTTCTTTGGATGAATCCACCTCTCTACAAGACTTCTTAATCAGGTCTGCGATGAGCTCCTCTCCTGCCCATGACTCAGCAGAAATTTGGAGATTAAACATGGCTGTCTTTCAGCCCTCCTTAATAAAAAACCTCCCTGTCCTAGGTCAGTACAAATACTCTTTCTCCTTTATATTGCCTTGTAAGTTTTAATAAAACCTTTTTTTAAAGAGATGCTCATGAGTCTACATGGTATTTATCTTGAGTGGAGCAGGTTGAACTGGTATCTGAAAACTGGTAAAAACCAAAGGCTTCTGGGCATGTTAAGGACAGCTAGTGACCAGTTACAGTGAGTAATGAAAAGTGATTGTAGAAAGCATCAACCCACAGTCCCTGGAGGAGTTCCTGACATTTGCCAGTGGATACTGGTTGGAAGGTGGCTCCTAGCCCTATGAGCTGACAGCTGATGACATTTATGTCTCAGACTGTTTGCAATTGTCATAGAAATTGAGCAAAGTATTTTTAAACTGGATAAGGGAGCCTATGTATGTGCTCAACAGATCAATAACCAGGTACTAGATATGAGTGGGAAAATATGACTTTCCAATCAAGCTGACACTTCCGTTAAATGCAAAAGTGAAATCATACAAAGCATTTCAGAAGAAGCACCTAGATATCTAGTAGGATCTTAGATAGTAATAACCAAGCAGTTATTGTCTACAGTAAATAATTCTCAAATAAGTTTTGCTTGCTAATATACAATTAGTTAAATCAGGTATTGGATAAATTATTGTTCAGCTTAAAATATCACTGCATAGAAAGGACTGATATTATTTTATTTCTATTCCCAATTTCATTTTCTCACTAAATGTGTAAAGTATTGCTTTTCAAAATCAACTAAAATTGGGCATCTATAATGTTCTATATTGACTTTTCTAAGTGGTTGATCACTTCTTTACCTATACAAAAGCACTGTGTACTCACCATGGTTCCCAATACTGTTACAAATGCTTTACCTATGGGAATTTTGGACAGACGCAAGTATGAGCTGCATATGCAGAGATAAAGGGACCTGCTGAGCCAGGGGTCCGATCCCCAGGCCTGCCATGCCTGCCTGGCCTCAGGGTGCACTGAGATGGCAATTGAGACTGGGTGTGGTGGTGCGCACCGGTAATCAGAGGACTAGGGAGGCTATAAACAGGCAGGTCTCAACGAGTCTGATCTACTAGTGAGATCCTGATTACCCTCTAGACCCTTCCCTAAAATACCAAAACAAAACAAAACAAAAAACCTTAATATACAAATATAAATATTTGAGAAGAAAATAAGAGAATACTATTGACTCTTCTGTGAGCAGTTGGATATAAAGAAGAGCTAAAATAACAGTCATGATGTGGTACTAAAGTCATGACATGGCAAGATAATTTATTATATTAGAATACATTTTAAAAGATCTTTACTAATCAGTATAAATGAGCATAATGATGAAATTATAAAGCTATGATTTTGGAAAAAATAAAAGCTTTTATTTCATCTAGCCTAAATCAACATTCAAATGAATACCAATAATTCTTATCCTTTGCATATTTTTACCTTTGCAATCATAAGCAAAATAATTCAGTAAAAACTTTCATTTATACACAAATGTAACATCAAGTTCTGGAAGGCAATGAGATAAGAGTATTTTCCTGCTGTCAGTATTTCCTCCAAATATTTTCCCCTTTACTGCAAGTGTCTCTTAATATTGCAACGATAATAACAAAATAATGGAATGTGTCCATTTACATCTTTATGAATCATTACCCAGGAGCAGTTGCTAAATTCATGCGATGTTAAATTTTCAGCAATATTTTGTCATTGTGAACCATCAAGGCAATGGAGAAGCCCACGTTCTGTGGGTGCATCGTGGCTTCATTAGCTGCACCTGTCCCATCGCACCGGCTCCTTGAATCATCACACACAGGATTTGACAGGCTGTGCCACTCACTGAACAGTAACCTTTCATCCATGAAGAGATGATGTGAGAATAAGGGATCTTTACACAACCTTTCTGATCAGAATTCCTAAGGATAGAGATGAGAATTAAATAAAATTCAGGAGCAGTTTTCTAATGGAGAACACCCTCCTGTTTAAATGAAGGTATCATGTCATTTCTAATGTATTGCTGTACTAAAGCTGAGCCAAGGTGACCAGCTTAGACCTCTGCAATGACCTCAATAGGCAATGGGTGGGAACACGGAAGGCTGCTCGTACCGATTACTCCTTCGAAAGGAACCAACAGTCAGTGTCTTGAATGCTCCCTGAGATTCTTAGGCAAACTCTGGTGTTTGTTCAGGGGAGAACTTCTATTTTGTTTTGTTTCTGGTCTTTTTTTTTTTTTTTTTTTTTAACCCCCGGTACCAGGAATCACACTCAAGACCTTGGGCTTGCCAGGCTAAGCACTTATGCCACTGAGCTATGCCCCTGGCCCTCTCATTTTGTTTCATAACATTTAATTATTATAACATTTTTGGGGATATTGACTAGGGGAAACAAATTATTTCACAAGAATATTGTTAAGATCTACTGTTCTTTTCTGTAGCCAAGCCCAGAAGCTTTACAGTAAGTGAAGTTTATTGAAGTCTATGCTCACCATATTTGCTCTTTTATTTCTTACTCCGACTTATTTTTTTTGTCTTTTTGAGACAGGGTCTCGTTATGCAGTTCAGGCTGGCCTTGAGCTCACTTTTGTAGCCCAGGCTGGTCTCAAACACGCACTGATCCTCCTGCCTCAGCCTCCTGAATGCTAGGATGACAGGCGTGAGCCACCACTCCCAGCATCTGACTTATTTCTAAGTCACTCTTTCTAATCATTTATGGACAATGTAGCATTCATAGGATGTAAGATTTTGAAATTATGTTTTTCAGGTAATTTTAATTGAATAAATCAAATACCAAGACTAATGGAAAAGCATAAAGATATGGGTAAGAAAACCATTAAGTACTTGAAATTCAAGAAGAGAAGGGTAAAATGAAAGATGTACACTGTTTTAGTAATGACTTTTCATAATGTAGTTTTTCTGAGTACACCCACTTGACAGGAGTCTAACGCAAAACTTTATTTTCATGAAACAATCACTTATAATACATCTTTTGGCAACTTTCAAAAATATATTTACCATTTCAAATGACATTGAAATTATCTTACAATAATCTTTTTCCAAAAATTTAAAACTTACCCAAAACTTACCTAGAATTTAATATGACTTTAAATATTTTTCAAGAGTTTTTAATCTTCGTCTGGACTATGTTGAGTATTACTTGAATATTGATAACAATTTTCCTGAATAAAATGATAATGTATAATACTAAAATGAGACATATTTTATTCACGGAAATACAACTTACAGCTTCTAATCTTTGGGCCCATTAAAATCAGACTCACTGGTGCCGCCATTTATAAAATATTTATAAATCTGAAAAGCAAATTGTGAATGACTCTGAGAAGAAATAGTCATTTAAAAACAATTATAACTAATTTCTAACAGGAAATGCAGATTAATATAAAACAGTAACCACTTACAACTATATTTTTCTTTTTTCTTTTAAGAGTAGGAAAAATTTATTGGGCGATAAGAATGAGGATAAGGATAGCTCCCAAATGACAAGAGGGATCCTAATGTGTTGTCACAAATAAAATTTTTATACTTGTTATCTTTCACAATTTACCAGTGGGTAATTCATTGGATAATATAAAGTTCATAAAAATAAGAACATTTTTCATAGAAATGTCTTAATCAATAAAGCTTACTATGTCCAAAATATTTTGAAATATTTTAATGTGAAGTTTTGAGTATTATGTAAAAACATGTTGTCTTAGTTGCTCTTCTCTTGTTGCTGGGACAAATACCTGACACTCAAATTAGGGAAGGAAAGGTTTATTTAGCTCATGGTTACTGGAGGTTTCAGTCCATATTCAGCTGGCTCCAACGCAGAGTGGCACACAGCAAAGGGCAAACTTTCATGGTGGATGGCAAAGAGCAAGAGTGAAGGGCGAGAGCAGCAGCAGCTCTAGCAGCCAACTTTGTTTCCATCCTTATACTGAAATGCAAATCACCCGCCCCGGGGAGGTGCAGCACCGACACCCACAATAATCAATTAGAAATTCCAGAAGCTTCCCCATGACTTCATGAAGCTCTGGGGGTACACCTATACACAAACCATAACGGAAGTAAAAATTAAGCATTATAGTATGTCAGACATTTTACTACCAATATAAGATATCTAGTTGCTAGAATCAGGTTTGACTTGATGCTTTAGAGTTTAACTCATGTAGAATGTGAAGTTATTTATAGGTATATGTCCAAATTAGATAATGTAATAATTTCATTCATAAATTTAAAATAAATTAGTTAAAGTTGGTTGCTATTGGATGGGAAGAAAGAAAGGAAAATTTTTCAGCAAAGGAAAATAATCAGGTACTAAAACTCATGAACATCAATGAACACTGAGGAAATTAGTAAATAGGCAGTAGTCAGTGGACGAATTCAGATAAAAGTCAAGGACCTCAGTGAGCCTCGACAGCACAGGTTAGAGGCTCTGAAGTGTCAACACCTGAGAATGGTTTTCTCAGGCTCCATCATGGATGACTAACAAAGACTTTAACTGGCAGGCCTCCCAGGGAAAAGCTCATGCTCCGCAAAATAATTGAAGACGCTGAAGAAGTTTTCAATCAAGATCTATTGTTTCTCTGACTTACTCTTGCTTTACCTGACAGTTCTTCCTTAATTCAATAGCTTTTGTGTGGAGTGCTCTTACTCTACATAAAATATTCTTTGGCTGAAGAGGAAAGTACTCTTTGGGAGCCATGATTGGCAAGCAGGCACCTGTGCCTCAGTGCCTCCTACTTTGGCACTGCTGGTCTTTGCTCCTTTCTTTCTCCTAAATTCTGGGTCTGTATCACCACCTGAGCCCGCTGCCTGAGGTCTTTCTGTGGTGCAACGCTTACATTTCTTTGTCTATTTTGATCTTTGCATCTTGGCTGGTGTCATGCTGTAGGAAAGTGGTATGGCTCTGGATCAGGTGGATGCAGTGACTAGAGGGTTGTGGGCACTCTCTCTGCTTTAACTTCCTTTCCTATCAGGAAGCACGGAAGGACTGAAAACTCACTTATCACTTTGCTTGGCATTTAAATCACTTACTTCAGACCCTGGAGATTTGGCACTTTCCAGGTTACCTCAATACACATCCACTCAAGAAGTCTTTATCAAAAGATATGGAAGCAGAGTTTGAAATTTTTCAAATAAGATGTGCAGAAAAGGCTGGGAAGATAGCTCAGTGATTGAGGTACCCACCAGGCAAGTCCAAAGACCCAGGTTCGATTCCCAGCACCACATGCCATGCCAACATGTCCTCAGGGCATGCTGTGTTGGCCACCAAAACCGGGTGTGATGGCACATGCCTGTAATCCCAGCATGGAGGAGGCTGAGACAGAAAGATCACTCTGGGAATTCCAGCTGTGTAATGAGATCCTGTATCAAATAAATAAATAAATAAACAAACAAACAAACAAATAAATAAATAACTTTAAAAATATTTAAAAAGATGTGCAGAAAAATGATAGAAATTTCTGACAATTATAAAATTGGGTTTAACAAATTGGTTTTTTTATATATATTCTTTAAAAATTTATTTTTTAACACTGCTGAATGTGTTATGGATTAAACAACAAAGTGACTGGAAGCAGATAAAGGAGAAAACATATCAATAGCAAAATCATACACTTATGTACACAGGATGAATCAGATATTGGTCTCAAGAACCTTCAAAAGGTTCAGCATATTGATTATAGCACAATGTAACGCTAAAACTATGTTTGGAATACATGTCACTGTTGTCTTTTTGATATGTACTGCTCCTAGTGTAAACTCAGTTACTGTCATTCTCTCTCTCAAGAGTAGTACTTGAAAATAAGAGACTGGGCCAAATGCCATAGTCTTGACAGGCTATAATTTTTTAATTTTTTTATGTTTTTAATTTTTTTCTTGTTTCAGAACTTTAGTTTGTTTATTTATTTATTTTTGTGGCCGGCTCAGCCTGCCCTGAGGGCAGGGCTGGTGCAGCATGTGGTTCCAGGGATTGAATTCCAGCCCCTGAAGCTGCCTAAGCTTTCCTAAGCAGTTGCTTTAGACCGTTGAGCCATCCTGCTGGGCCCCAACATATTGTTAACATAATGCATTGTGTTTAAGGATACTAGAGCAGCAGAAAATTTGTCAGTGAAGGAGAGGCTATTAACATGTCAGGTATTAATTAGAATATGATATTGATAGCACAGTCTATGATGACAAAAATAATTAACATAGAATCTTGAGGCAAGATAAAAGTAAAAGAGAAACTTTCTTTAGAATGTTCTTTATTGTGTAAGACCATGAAAAACTAATAACAAATTTATTTACAAGTAAAAATACATGTAATAATACTAAAAGTTATTCAAAGATATTTAGTACCAATAAAATGTCTTTCTCTTTGGCAATATTCTTTGAGAAACTCACTTTTTCTTTTTTCTTTCTTTTCTTTTATTTCTTTTTTTTTTTTTTTTTTTTTTTTTTTTTTTTTTTTTTTTTTTTTTTTTTTTTTTTTTGTGTGTGTGTGTGTGTGTGTGTGTGTGTGTGTGTGTGTGTGTGGGTCTCATGATTTTACACTTGCCAGGCAGGCCCTTGTGCCATGGAGCTATCTCCCCAGCACCTGAGAAATACACTTTTATAAATGAACCTTACTTGGTTTCCTCACAAGATATTTGTTATCTAAGTTGGGTCATGTCACTCTGAGGTATTCACAAATAAAATTAATCTGTTTCATTTACCACATTAGTGAAAAAACCTACATGAGTTGTTCATGAACAGTTAAGTAGATTTATTTACTATTTATTTATTTGTTTATTTATTTTTACTCATTGTTCTCAGCTTGTGCAGAAGTTCAAGTAAAATCTGAACTAATTTGCTAATTAATAAAATGCAAAAGGACATAAATCTCTGACTATAAAAGAAAAGAAAGAAACTAATGAAGTTAGTACAGCTAAAAATATCCTGTGATTAATCTTTTCAAGAGTTGTCAAAGACGAGGAGAAGGAAAGCTTATTAAATACAGGGTTCACTGATTTGCTCTTGTTGAATTTTAAATAATTTTTTATCTTGTGGAAAAATCATATTATTTGTCATCATTCTCTGATATTCATTGTAGTTTTATTAATTAATGGGTTATAGAATGACTAATATGGATTCCATTTAAATAATTCTAAATGCGTGGTAGGATGCTATAAGTCATTTGCTTTCTGCCTTCCTTCCCAGCTTGGCCCTTGGTTCCATTCAACTTGTTACCTGTTCTTCGGCCACGGTGCAAGCCTACAGCCCTACGAGTCACATCTCATGAGGTCCTGCAGCTCTGTTGTTAGTCATATGTACCAACAAATGCTTATATGCATGACTTACTAAAAAACATTTTGATTCATCCCAAAGATTGCTCTCCCCTGGCATTTCTGCATGCACAACCCACACAGCTGATCATTAGGTGAAGTGATGACCCGGATTCCATTCTGCAGTCTGACACAATTGTTTCTAAGATGCAAAGGGCTCCATGAGGTCCTAACTTATTTACATGAGAGCACTTTAGAAACACAGCTTTCTCCAGTTAGTCAATGAGGAAAACAGTAGACAGACACCTTTGCTGGCCTTGAAGAAGCAAGCATCTATGTTCAGACCAGCTCTTGGGAACCAGCATCTCTAAACATAGCAAAGGGTACCTCGGTGCCAAAGAGACAGAGTATACTTTGACCTTCATTTCCCACATGTTGTATATGAATTTAATCAAAAGCACTGAGACTGAAAGAGGAATTAGAGTCTCAGGTGAAGAATGTGGCTCTAGCTGATGCCTTAATATTAGGCAAAAACCCTACCAGTAAATCCACTCACACAATATTTTAAAATCTGACCTATAGAAACAAAAAAATTAATTGTTATTGCTGCAATGTCTTTTTTTTTTTGTCTTTTTGTCTTTTTGAGACAGGGTCTTGCTATGCAATTCAGGCTGGCCTTGAGCTCATTTTTGTAGCCCAGGCTGGTCTTGGAAACTCACACTAATCTTCCTGCCTCAGCCTCCCAAGTGCTGGGATTGTAGGTGTGAGCAACTACATGTAACTTGCAGTGCTTTTCATAATCCTTTATGCAACATAGGCACTGAGAGTGATGAGTGCTCAAAGTGATTAAAAAAAAAAGATGAACTGTAATATTACTGGGGAAGAAAACTCAAAATATAGAGGAGAGCACTGAGACTCATGTTGTGGTTAAGAGTATCCAACTATACTTTCATAAAGACACATGGAACATATGATACAATACCAAGGTGAAAGAAAAGTAAAATAGAAACATGAATTCTTTTATGTGACATAAATTAAAATATAATTGCTGTAAACTGAGAGGATATGCTTATGTATCATCCATTGTACTCTTTGAAGACAACATGTAACCTAAAAAGAAAGAGCATTAACACGTCAGACCACACATAAGGAGGAAATTTGGAATCAAGAATCTTAACAAAGTAATAAACCAAGCAAGCAATTTTGTGAGGGCTGCTTATGACAGTATGCCTTGAACTGGATGGTCATGATTAAATTAGACTCAAGTACTAGAAATGGGAGAGAGGTGAAACCCAAACGTTCAACACCCGATCAATCCTTCCTCACAACTGCTCCCAACTCCCCGGCTCTCTCCCTGAAAAACAAGTCCTCCTTGGTCTTAATGATCCACTTACATAGCACTTTCTTAATAGGAGTTACCCATATTGTCAATTCGAAATTTTATTTCTTTATGCATCACACGTTTTATAACATAGTACTTAAAAATACAACATAATTCGTAACTTTTACTTTAATGCATTTTCTACCCACAAACATTTAAAATTTTCATAAGGAAGGGAATCCGTTTTGATAAATAGTAGACTTTTTAAATCAATCACAGTGCTAGAAAAATCAATTTTGAATAAATGATTTAAACATTGACTCACTTTAGGTTGGAATAAATGAAGCTGTTTCTTTTTTTTTTTTTTGTCTTTTTTGAGACAGGGTCTCACTATGCAGTTGAGGCTGACCTTGAGCTCACTTTTGTTGCCTAGGCTGGTCTTGAACTCGAACCAATCCTCCTGCCTCAGCCTCCCGAGTGCTGGGAATTACAAGCGTGAGCCACCACGCCCGGCTTGAAGCTGTTTCTACCTGCCCTTAAATTGTTTTCCAAGGCTGTCTCAAAAAATGATTATGCAGAAATGATATATATGCCTCTGCCCTCTGCCTACACTTAGCCTCAGAAAAACTTTGCTCTACCTGGCTAATTGGGACTCTGAATTAGAAGTTCTGAAATTCCAATCTGTAGAGTGCTGACAGAGAGCTCTAGTACCTTTGTGACTCCTTGTCTCCTCTCTGGGATGGTAATCATTTTCCTTTTGGGGCTGGGGAGATAGCTCCGAGGCACAAGTGCCTGCTGGGCCAGTGCAAGGTCGTGAGTTCGAACCCTGGTCCCACAAAAAAAGAAAAAAATCATTTTCCTTTTTAAGAAGACCGCATGAAGCAACTGCATTTAAAATTTTAAATGTATTCCCAATAAGATATGTTCCAAACCTGTCCCTTTTAATTGTGTTTTCTACTTTTAATGGATGTGTCTATTCACACCTATGTATATATATATATATATATATATATATATATATATATATATATATACATATATATGTACGTTTTTAGTCTGAAACTTATAAATTATGACCATCTTAGAAAATATCCTTCTTCCAGAAGTGATTTTCTTAAATAAAAAGCTAAGAAATGTCTTCCATATATGGGTATTTCTCCTTAAAAGCTAGAAAAAGTCATTTATACATATGATCAAGTTATATATTTATTATGCCTGAAATATATTCAATAATATAGTTTTTTTCCTTTTCTTTCTATTTATAATTTTAAATATGCCTCATCTTTCTCATGAAACTAATTAAATGTGATTCACATTAAATAATATGGAAGAGAAAATATTTGGTTTGCTACTGTACCCAGAAAAATATTAACATTTATTTTATTTCTTATCTAGGAACATGAATGTAGATAGATAACCTAAGAATAATGAGAAGAATTTCTTGAAAGGAATTGGCTTTTCCTCCTAAAAAGTAAATAAACAGGAATATTATTGAATTTATGATAAAATAATGTACTTCTCATTTTTAAATCTTAGAGAATGAAGAGCTTCCTTTCATGGAAGATTTATCTTTTTATTGTTTAGTATATCATAAAATCACATTAAGAATGAAATGAAGCAACTTTGAAAGCGCATACACTACTCTTGGGTCTCCTCTGCATTCTGTTCAAAGCATTTTAAGGAATCTTAGAGGATCCAATGTCCCTACAGAAATGATAAATAAGTATCAAAATTGCCTATAAATGGATAATCATAAAGATGACAATTTTGGCTTTAAACATTGGAACACTAAAGAGAAAATAAGACAGTCTATGTATTTAATGCTCTGAAGTAAGCTCCCTAGTCCCACATCAATTAATCTCCCTAAAAAATCTTCCCGGCTTTGCAACCCCCAATCTATGTTATTCATCAAGAAAATGAGGCTTAAGTTATATAATTTATTCAGGTCAAATATAGTTAGGAACTATATTTGCCACTATTTGTCACTAATCTTTGTAAGTAAACGAAGTGCATTTGTCATCTTTAGTTCATTCGTTCTTAGTTGTCTGGTAATTGTTGATGCAGTAAAGGATATTTCGTCAGGTATGTGGAGAATTTCATGTACTGTCCCAGACACTAAAATAGCAAGGGTCATGGTGCTAATAATCGAGTTTTATAAATCTCTTTTTCTCTTTTCAGGTTTTAGAGATTTTGATGATTTCTTTTATCAACTGTCAAGCTCCTCCAACTTAAATTCTAGGCAAATGTGGCTTACAAAAAGTCAGAAATGCATTAAGAAGATCAATCTTACTGATCATTTTATTTACTACATACATTGTATTAAATGTGTAGGGAATCAGAACTTCTGTAACACCAATAATGCCCACCTTGGTGGGAGCAGATGTGAACATCATTGAAATTTTTTTTTCTATGGAAAGTTGCGAATTATACCAAAATCATTCTGCTGTTGAAAACGTTGAATATGGCTGAGGAGATAGCAGAATAGTGCTTTTGCTATGAATTGTTCGTTTGATTGATTGTGTTTAAGATGAGGTTTCACGGTGTAGTTCAGGCTGAGCTGAACTCCCTCTGTAGCTCAGGTGGGCCTTGACCAGCAGAGATCCTCTGGCTTCAGCCTTCTGAGGGCTGAGGTATCACAGGTGTGCACCACCACATCTGCATAGAACCACAGTGAAAAGCCTACTGTGTCTACCATGTAGAAGAGGCAAAAGACTCTGCTTTCTGTCTTTTATTGTTTAATAAAACATTTAACCAGGGAATCCTTCTCTAGCCTCATTCAATGTAAAAAAAAAAAAAAAAAAAAAAAAAAAAAAACAAAACAAAGACATCAGCTAACTGATTTTAAAACTGGCCACATGTGGATCCTCTGATATATTTTTTAAGGATACTGTCCTTACTGATGGATGGAAAATAAATTATCCACTGGAAAATTTCATATAAAATCTGCATTATAAACTCCAAGGCAGTGTTAGAGGAAGTATATATTGCTTAGAATACATTAATCCATAGCTGAAATAAAAAGTAAATTCAAACAAATTCTACAACTTTCAGTATGTTTATTTTAGTTTTAATCAGTTAACTTGAGGAAAAATATTGTTATTAAAAACAAGCAACTCAGTTTTTAGACAGAAAGAAGTTCTATGTGTTTGTGTAAAATGGAGGTATTTGTTTTTCTCCATTATTGTAACCTTGAAGAGAATTGTCTTTAGCACATTTTAGTAGATAGCCAAATCAATCTGTATGCACCAAGTATAACAATATAAAAATAGGGAAACATTTTAAATGAAAAATTAACGCAATAACTCTTACAATTGCTATGATAACCATACCCAAATCATTAAAACACTCCACCAGATTTAGAAAGCTAGACTTTTACAATGATTTCTGTATGATATTGGAACTGTTAGGAACACACACACATTCTACTAAATGAACCTTGAAGGGCAAGAGAGACACTTATAAAATGCATGGCTTGACTGGTTTTAAGAAAGCAGTTATATTCATGGCAATTACTTTAATATCTGAGTTGTGTTTCTTTTATTTACAACTAATCAGAAGCTCATACCTTCAAACAGCACATTTACTCAATTTAAAAAATCCTTTATCTTCTATTGATTTGCTAATTTTTGAGGGATCATCAGTAGTTTATTTCTCAAGGCACTTTAGCCATTATCTCTGGGTGTGAGTACACATATAACATCAACTCATACGTACCACAATTAGCTTGAGATATACACTAAGGAAACCTCTTTATATTTCTGAATGTCCTCATGTTCTTAATAGCCTTCACTAGTAAATGTATTTTCAAAGTAACTTTACCCATAATTCATTTACTCTTATTTATTTACTTTAAATTTCTGTATTTAGTACAGGTTCTCTCTACACAGACTGGACCCATAGCTAGTCTTCTGTTTTCACCCTCCCCAGCACTGGGATTACAGGTGTGCACCACCACGCCTGGGCTCAGGGGCTGGCTCAGCCTCCTGGAGGCATGGTGGCACAGTGTATGGTGTCGGGGATAGAACCCCAGTCTCTGCGCTTGCATAAGCAGGCACTTAGTCTGCTGAGCTTTCTCGCCAGCCCTAATTCCTTTGATTTCTATTAAACCCAAATGTTGCTTTCCAGGTAAATAAATGAAGATGCATTCCAATAATAAGATCATACTCTTAGTATTTTCAGTCAATTTATGGTAGCCACTGTCATTAAACTAAAGTCTATAAACAAAACGAGTGAACTATAAGAGAAAAACTTTTAGTAATATCTGAGGAGTCAATTCATTTCGGTATAATATTATTTGATGACAGAAAGGGTGATGGTGGTAAAGGTTTTGGTAGTCATTCCAATGACAACAGCTTAGTAATTTAGTGAGACAGCACAGCAAAAAATGAGATCCTATTACATGAATAAAGGAAAGAGGAGGAGGGTCAATAGGAGAAAAGTAAGACAAAAAGAAAAAGATGTATGAAGGAAAAAATACTGAAGACCCAGCAGTGCCTTGTTTACAGAAACTATCAGCTCCATTAAAGCAGTATAAATAGGTTATTTCACAGCTGTCACCATTTAGGTTTAAATGGGAACACACTAAGTTGTATTCAGTTCAAATTTTAAAAATTTCTATGCTATGTCGTTCTATCTTCCAGTTAGTTTTGTTGTGTAAGTTTAATTTCATAGACTATTTTACTGTGAAATTCATATTACTTTGCCAAGTGAAATTCTGTATCACTTGCAAATTTTTCTGTTCTAATTCTAATTAGTGCTATTTTAAAAAAATAAAAAAAAAACAAATAAAAAAGAATATTTTAAGTAATTAAATTCTTAAATGCCTTTATTACGTTTTTGTGCATGTACTTGACTAGTGCTTATAGATCAACTATTTCTACTCACCTCATTTAATAACAACAAAATTAAGGATGACCCAGACCCTGTCGTAATGAGATGCTAGCAGTTCTCTACGAGACTGCTCAGAATTTCTCTGCTCTTTCTGCATCTTATTCAGACATGCCAGGGCTTTGTTCCACTTTCTCTTAGGAATACTGACTTTCAGTGGTTCTCAACCTTTCTAATGCCGTGACCCCGCAATACACTTCTTCATGTTGCAGTGATCCTGAACCAAAAATTAATTTTGGTGGCTACTTCAGAACTGTAATTTTGCAACAGTTATGATTCGGAATGTAAATACCTGATATGAATTATGTATTCTCATTGCTACAAATCAAACATAATTTAAACATAGTGATTAATCACAAAAACAGTATTTAATTATATGTTGAGAAATATATTTTACTAATTCCAATAAATAACATTTCACCATGGCATAGCATGGGTTTAAAGAGCCATCAGAAATATGTATTTTCCAATGCCTTTACTCGACCCCTGTGTTTTGGTCTTTCGACCCCTGCCGGTGTCGTGACCCACAGGTTGAGAGCCGCTGCTAGAGTCTAGTAGAGTATCAAGAAACTCAGCCTACTAGGCATGTGTCTTACATGTAGCCTGAAGGAGACACACAGGGAAATTTCTGCTCCAGAATATCCCCACGGGGACGCCTTTCACTTGTACAGCTACAGTGCTTTTTACTAAGCGTTCCTCCCCTCATGCCCTCACTGCTGCCTTGGGAAGATTTGCTTCACAATTTGCCTGTCCGAGTAACTTTATCTTGGGCATGGGCTAAGAATGCCAAGCTGACAGAACTACTCAGACCTTTACTTACTGAGCCATCTGTATTTAGATTTTTTTATAAATATTGAAAATTTCTTAAACTCAATAAGAATAGAAAGTAGAAGCTGGGTGTGGTGGCTCACGCCTGTAATCCCAGCACTCGGGAGGCTGAGCCAGGAGGATTGGTGCAAGTTCGAGACCAGCTTGGGTTACAAAAGTGAGCTCAAGGCCAACCTCAACTGCATAGCAAGACCCTGTCTCAAAAAGACAAAAAAAAAAAAAAAAAAGTAGATGAAAAAGCTTAAACTCATGAAGAGCTTTTCTCTTTTATTGGACTGGGTGTTTTGAAACTATATTTGTGTTTTTGTGTAGAAGTATGTGCGTGTGTGGCTGTAGGTCAGAAATGGTTGACAGGTATAGAGAGAAGTGATTAGCTTGTGTTATCACTACAAAGCCTGAACACTAAATTGCAGAAACATCACAACTAAAAATTCAGCATGATTAAAGAGTGGGTAGAAATTACCTACTGTATGATGCTCACAAAATTAAATAATCATTATAAAAATATACAAATATCATATTTAGAAAAAATATGTGATTTGTGTACATAGGCGTACAAATGCTATTAGATCAAAAATGCATATTTACATTACCCATTGTGGTATAAAATGCACATAGATTTTAATCATACATATGTTGAAATAAAAATATTAATGTGAATTTCTCGGTATAGGGACGTAAAATTTTGAAAATAGCTTTCTCTGTACTTTCCAGCTAAAGTGTTTTTAAACAATTTTTTTTTTTTTTGTCTTTTGAGACAGGGTCTCACTATGCAGTTCAGGCTGGCCTTGAGCTCACTTTGGTAGCCCAGGCTGGCCTTGAACTCACACTGATCCTCCTGCCTCAGCCTCCCAAGTGCTGGGATTACAGGCGTGCGCCACCACGCCCAGCTTAAACAATTTTTTAACAAAGTCATAGTGAAATAATTTTATTCATACTCTTTAGCGAAACATATAAAAATGATCATTTAAGCATGTGTAGTTCTATAATCTTTACTAAGAAACTTGTAGATATGATTCATATTAATTTTCAGCCAAAAAGAAGATTCTGTCTATTGATGGACAGCTCAGAAGAGACTGACCTCACAAAATTGTTCACACTGCATAACAAAAAAATTATGAGCAGCATCAAAACAGAGAAATATGGAGGTTTTGCTTCAGACATGGTCGGACCTGGAGCCCACTGTGTGCTGCCGTGACAGCTCCTTCATTATGCCTGACTCTCTCTACTTCCCTTGTCCTGGTCCGGGCATAGCTCCCATGTGGGTACCCTCACTTCATCAAGAAAGGTGACAGCAGGCAGCCCCCGCTGTGCTCTAACAGCAAACACTCTGGAACACCTGTGCGTTGTATCCTATCTGGTTAACAAGAAAAATATGTACGGTGTTATTGGCATAGGAGATCATGTAAGAAACAGGATCACAGCGCTGAGGGGGTTCTGGCTCAGATCAGGTGGGGCACACAGCTAACCTAATCTGAATGCATACACTAAGAGTTAGAGGCCCTTGTCAGGTAGCTCAGGGGTAAAAAGCACCTGCTTAGGCAGCTGCAGCATCAGGGTTCAATCCCTGGAGCCCTGTTCCGGACCTGCCCCCAGAGCAAGCTAAGAGGGCAATTGAGACTGGGCCTGGTGGCAGCCCCCTGTGATCTCAGCACTTTGGGAGGCTGAAAACAGCAGGATGACTAGCAGTCCGATCTACCTGTAGTCCTCGTCCTAGTTGGAACAGTGGGCTGGCTGGCGCCCCAACTTAACAAAAAAAAAAAGCATTGGAGAAGCTCTAGGACTCAGAGGTGAAATAGATAAAAGGCAAGGGTGTTCTGGACCTTGTCGAAGCTAGGATGCCACCATATAAAAGTCTCACCTTCACATTGCCGAATGCTCTTACATTTCCAACAACTCATTAGAGACCAAGGGGCAATCACAAAGGAGAAACCCAGCGAGAGGAGCCGCACGACTAGTGAGTGCTGACTGCTTCCAGCCTGCTATATTCAGTCTTACTGAGAAAAGGTGTGATTGAATGAATCTGACAACACAGAAGCACTTTCTTTTAAACTATAAAAATGACATTCTTGAGTTCTTTTATGGCATCTCTGTCTCTGTCTCTGTCTATGTCTGTCTGTCTATCCGTCTATCTCTCTCTCTGTGTCCCTCTGTCTGTGTCTCTCTCTGTCTCTGTCTCTCTCTCTCTCTTTTCTTTCTTCTTTGATTTCAAAGTGAAAGGATTTACTGAAAAGTAGGATATAAAAGACACGCCCAAATAACCATCAGAATTTGAGAAATGAACAGTTTTTTCTTTTATTTTATCATACTTTCTTTTATTTTATATTTCCTGTGTGTTTTAGAGTGTTCAACATTCAACTTCCGCCTATGTGTGATTTTCCTTTAAAATACTTTTAACTTTGAGCTCCACATAGCTCACTGGGTAGAAGCTTCCTAGCTCAGCCTCCTGGTTTGCTTGTGGTGGCCTCTCTGCTTAGGCTTTGTTTCAATCCACTGAGGCCCTTTTATACTTCTGTCTGCTTTCATTTTTAAGAAAAATGGTTTAAAAAAACAGTTCAGCCATCTTCAATGCACTCCAAAAAAAAAAAAAAAAAACCTGCCTTTGCAGGCTCAGCAGGTGCAGAGACGGTCTCCCACTGCTGATGTCTGCCTACCTGCCCAGTCCCTCACCTGTCCCCAGGCATAGCAGCTCCTTTGGTTGTTCTGCTTGTTGGATGGTAAGTTCATTCAGCTAAAGTCCTTGTTTTCTGTGTGGCCAGCAGATCCAAGGGTCACCAGAGGTGGTGTGTAATAGGGCAGAGCATGGATCTTTCTTCACATGGACATAGATGTTCCAGGTTCCAGAGGAAACAAGGCAGAGAAGGAGGTTAATAATGCAGAGACCAAGAAGCAGGGCTACGACGAAGACCCCCAAAGTCTCCACGAGCAAAGGCATCCGGGGGACCACTTCTAAACACTGGCCCAATTAATCTGTGAGTCGCAGAGCTTTTGGAGGACTTGGAAGGTGTGATCAGTGAGATTTTGTGCTATGCCTGTCACTATTACAGACTGCTTGACATAAGAGCATCATTCTTCTTCCAGGAACACAAACACCCCACCCTTACGACTGGTAGTTTTTATTTACTATTTAAGCGCAACAATATTGATTGTAGCTTGCCTATATGTTAGCACATAGGTCATTTATAACAGACTGTAGGCCACTCATTCATGTTAACTCAGTATTATATCAATCCATTCGTATCTATGTCTCTTTATGAATGTTTCCTCTGTGTCAAGATCTATTCTTAAGGGAGAGTATGCAAAAACCATTAGCTCATTTTTTTCTTCTCAGGTGTATCATGTTCAGGTAAGAATAGGAACATGTAGAAAATCTGAAGGAGCACTGCTCTCACCATGTCCACCTTTGTGTTCATATATTTTGTACAGTATCTGCACGTGGAAAATGTTTCCACATGTATTTAAATAAGTGTTCAGATACATAATGAGTAGCGGATATCAACCATGTAAGTCATTCTAAGGTTTTAGATCCAAAACATCTCCCAATGCTCATGCTCAGAAGTGGTGGCACTTTAGAAGGGACAGGTTCCTCAAGGAATTATTTGGAAAGGTACTAGCTTTTTCCTCGCAATTCTTTCTCTCCCTCTTACTTCCTGTCCACCATGATTGAAGTACCTTTTATTTTTTGATAGAAATATTATAGGCAGTCAGACACTGCCAGGCCCTTAGAAGGAGACACAGTGGCAGATAATATGACTTTGCAATAATGGGAGAGACTGGTGGTCCTGCTGTGGGCCAAACCTCAAGAAAAAAGAGTAAACACATGCAGCCCTACGTCTCCTTAAGGATGGGCATCAAGGATTGATACTCTAAATGAGTGTCAATCACCTTGAAAGAGCCAGGAAAAAAAAAAAAAAAAAAAACTGTTCCATATACATGCCCTTTTGCCACAGCCCATTTGATCCTGACTTAATCAATTTTACCTGAGCAGTTGTACCTGTAAGCTTGTTGGTTGGTCACAGTTTTGTCCTACCTCATGGGCAGGTTTCCGTGCTTCCCACCTTAGGTCTGCTATACCTCATGGTTTTGCTCTATGAAAATCCCTAGAAAAGGCAGACTCCTGGGCAACCTGCTCAGATCTCCCTCTGTCTTTTTGTCAGGCAGGAGCTTTCTTGTCCCCAGTCAATGCATTCTGCGGTGAAGCTCCACTGCTACTGAAATTCATTCTTTGGTTTTAAAGAACATGACTTCGTCTCAGGTGTCTTTCAAGTAGGGAGTTTCATTCCCCTACATCACGTCCTCCATGGTGTGGTTTGTTCTGCTTTACTAGGCCCAAGTGCGCTCTGCACGGCTAGCTTTTCTCAGTCTTCCCTTTGTCTTTTTCAGATTAAGTTTACACTGATTTTTCAAATCTTTGAGATGAGAAGAAACTAGACTCTGACCCCAAGAGGAGAGGTGACAACCCAGAACCTGGTAGCATTTCACTGTGAGCAATTCTAGGAGGAGCTGTACAATAACGTTATGGTGTAATGGAGAGAGTTAAATAACAACTTGGCAACCACAAGGAGTGAAGCTTACCAGTGACCAAGGTAAGGCCCCTGCTGCACTCAAGTTTTGCTTCTCTCTGTGAGGCCTTCTACTCCTCCTCTTCCTTGTCCTCCTGCTCCTCTTCCTCCTCTTCCTTCTTCTTTACTTCCTCTTCTGTGTTGTCTCCTTCTTCTACTTCTCTCCTTTCCCTAACTCTCCTAAGTCAGGAATTGCAAGACTCTTCTCAAAGCACCAGGGAGGGGCTTCCTGCTGTGGACGTGGAGATGGGTCACAAATATGTATGCTTTTATTTTTTCATTCTAGCTCTTTGTGCTCATTCCTTGGGTTCTGGTTTTCTATGTATCTGTTACTTGCTACTTTCTTGAAAGCAACATGGTCTCCACTTACCCCAGTTTTTTTGTTGGCATTTCTTTCTTGATTTGTGTTGCTTTTTTTTTTTTTAAATTATCTGGTCCCTGTTTATATCACTTGAGGAAGTGGTTTTTCCTCTTGGTTTGGTGTGATGCTAAGGATTAAAGGTGTCCCAACCTGGGTGTTTCTTTCCCACTTTATGTGATGCTGGAACCGATGGTAATATGCAAAGATTAATGCTGTCTTCCTTGCGCATTTGGGGGATAAATAGATTTAGAGCATGCCTAGCATCTTGCAGCTATAAATGGGCTGAAGTCACCTGCTTTCATCGTTTTTCTTTGCCATTAGCTGGCCTCACTGCCCAAACTTTTGATTTTCAAGAACTATTGGAGGAAGCCTCTTTTGTTTTTCCTCCTTTAGCTTCTTCCCATGTGGAAGAGAAAAACTTCCTGTTTTAAAACTCTACTAAAGAAATCTCCACCTTTTTCTTTTGTTTGTCCAATTTTGCACAAGTATGATTGTTAATCTTAGCACCAAATTTGATGATAAAAATAGACAGCATAACAAACATTGTTAATCAGCTGTTCTTGGAGTCGGGGAGATAGCTGGGGGAATAAGCGTTTGCCGGCCACCAATAAGATAAAAATTTAAAAAAAAAATCTACTCTTGTTTCAAAAATCTATAGCATACATACCATTATATGTTATCCTGTTTTAGTCTTTGTGCTATTTGCTTTTGCTTTTGTTTTTCGTCTTCAAAATAAAACAAAACAAACTTTAAAAAACTGTACTAAAGTAAAACACAGAAATCCTTACTTCAGAGATTTCCTTGAAGCATTTTTCAGTTCCCGCACAGCATGGTCATTATAGGTAATGTAACTTGGAGAGTAGAAAAGTTTCACAGAACTCATGAACATGGAAGTGTAAGGAAGAGTTTACGTAAGTCATTAGTTGGCTAAATAGAGAAAGAAACTGAAATGCATTCGGATGGTCAGCCATACTGAGAAGGGCGATCAGCAAGGACTGTGGCCCAACAGCGAGCTTCTTCAGGCAGGATGGGGTGCAGCCCACTGTCCACTGAAGGGAGCCATGGTGCTGCCCTGTGGCTGTTTCACCCCTAGTAAGATCAAGTTTTGTATGAATTTCTACTCCAAGAAAGCTCACTAGACTATTTTCTGGGGATAGCTTATTTTTTCAGGTACCAAAGTGTACATCTATTTAAACATAGCCCTTGGTCTTCTTTGGGAACATCATGATCATAACTCTTCAAACTATAAATCTCGACCCGGTCCTGAAAGTCCTGAGAGTCCATCTGCATTAGCATCATCAGCCTCAGTCTCTCATGTGCAGCAATGAAGAGCTTCTTAAGTGAGCGTCACTGGGCATGTAGCATACTGCAAGAAGGTGTGGTGTTTTTACCTCATTAATTCTTTGCCCAGGTTTTGGCCTGTTGCAGAGCAGGTAAAGACTCCACCAAGTCAAGTTTTCATGGAAGACTACCTTACTTACTTTACTCACTGCTATGACAAACTGTCCAACCCCCAAATCAAAGGGAAAATATTTACTTAGCTCCGAGTTTGAGAAGATTTCAGTCCATAGTTAGCCTGTTCCAAGGCCAGGGTGGGTGGTACAGGACATGGGGTAACAGTTCATGCAGGTGGAGTGGCAGAAGATAAAAAAATAAGCAGCAACAACAAAAGGGTAAAACAAACTCTATTCCCTTTAATACTCTTATCAAGACTGCTGGGATTAGGGCAGGAGAATCCAATTGGTGCACTGATCCAGAAATCACCCAGCTCTTATTCTAGCACTTCCATACTGGACCAATATTAGCTAAGACGCTATAATTGCCACCCTACAGTTGGATTATAGTTTGACCCACTTTATACCCAAAAGTGTAAAGTATACTTTATACTTTTCTGTATAAATTGCCCCAGACAAAAGTCCTCAGTGATTATCTACTTCCCAGACCTCTCCTGTCTCTCAGAAGCTATTTCTCCATAAACCTTTATGACTCTTTTGTTCTTTGTAGTCCATCTCGGACTCAGGGAATGCAAACTCAGCACATCTGACCTTTAGGAGGTTGACAGTTATATTTCTTCTATATGATTATATTCACCTGTAAAAGGCATGCTGAGACTTGTTTTCTAGGAAGATTTTATTTTCATGGAAGTACAGTCAGTTTCTGACTTTTGAAGAACTTAACATTCAAAATAATCAAAATTTTCATTAAAATCCCCCATGTTGAATAATGGAATTAGACAACTGAGTTCCAAATAATTATTTTAAATTGACAAAGACATTTAGGATATGTGGCTACTGAAATTTGAGAAATTCTCATTCTGCATTTATCCATAAAGTTCTGGACTTAAGGAACACTTAATAATCCTACTTTTATTTAGATGCCCCTGGTGGAGAAACTGAGAGCCTTTCCTCCTGCTCCTTCTCCTCTTCTTCCTCGTCTTCCTTCATTATTCTTATTTTTGTTCTTCTTGTTAATCTGCCTTCTCCTACTTCTCCTTTTGATGCAGGAAGAAAATCTGATCTCGGGGATGGATGACCTCCAATAGAGAACCTCCAAAAGACAGGGAAAACCGACCTCCCAACTTGAGAAGTACCTGAGGCGAATTTGTGTTCTCTAAAACCAAAGAATGAATTTTAGGAACAAATGGAGGTAATGAGCAGAACATATTTATTAGGGGAAAGAAAGCTCCTGTCTGAGAGAGGGACAGGAGGAGTGTCCCGAGTCGGTGTCCCCAAGAAGCTATCTTTTCCAGGGACTTTTATAGTGCAGAACCATGGGGTGGGGCAGGTCTAGGATGGAAACCGTGGAAACTCACTTAGGTGGGCATGAAGAGGGACAAAACTATGGTCGACCAATGAGGTTACAAGCACCATTCCTCAGGTAAAATTGATTAAAGCCAATATGAAATGGGCAAGGGAGTCACATACAAGGGGGCATGAACATGGAAAAGTGTCTCTTCCTGTTGGGGGTTGGGCTACTGACTCGTTTAGGCTCTTTGTAAGGTGTTTGATACCTATTTAGAATATCAATCCCTGATGCATATTCCTAGGGAAGTAAGTGGCTACATGTGTTCCTCTTTTTGTCTTGAGGTCTGGCCCACAGCAGGGGTGCCTGCCTCTTGCAAAGCTGTAAGATCACCTTGTCTCCTAGAAGGCCTGGCCCCGTCTGACTGCCTACAATATTTCTGTCTAATTCAGTTGCCTACAACACTTTCCAATGAAAACTCTTTTTGTTGTGATACAGTGAGGCCTGCTTGTGCAGAATTAGCTTTTGCAGAAGTAGAATTGCTTATTGACGGTACAGTCTTGAGAAATAAATTATCTTTAGTAGCCCTAACTGGGTTAATCACGAGTGAAGTCATTATAACTGCATTCTTTGTGTGTCGCTGAGCATCTGCTGTTGTGATTGATTTGTAAATACACGTTTGAGGCGCAAAGTCATAAAACTGTATTAGATGTAAGTTCTAAAATGAGGCACAACTACAAATGAAGTAGTTCAAATACTGAAATATTTGCCAAAATATGGCACTTTTTGAATTGACTTTTAGGGCTTTTGCCACAAAATGTAATGCTAACATCCCATATTGATGGTGAAATTTTCCTTTGATTTCTCCCTTTAAAAAATTATCAACATTTTCTGTTGTTTAGAAAAGTTGCCAGATGTGGCACAGATGTAGTTAATCATTCAATTCACTCTGACTCATTTACTCAAAATGCATGCAAAGAACACGGAAGAATTGCACTGCAGAAGTGAGATTTAGTACTGGCCAGAGGAAACCTGCACCAATTAAAGAATCATTTAGGGCCAAGTTAAGTGCTTAGATCATTCTTGAGGAGACCTCAGAAACATAGGTGTGAGACAATGAATCCATTTGAAAGTAGAATGGGAAAATCATTTTATTTAAGAACAAGAAGAGAAAAACATCTTTCAGGCTGATCATAATTTTATCTTGAGAGAGTAATATTTCTAATTTTATTAAATATGTTAGCATATGTGAAAAAATACACAAACCTGCAGAAAAAAGAAAAAAAGAAATCTCATCTACCACACATATAAATCTACTATTTTCTTACAGCTTTTTAAAAAATACATTTAGGGCTAGGAATACAGATTCTACAGGATTTCACTATGTAGATCCAACTCATACTAATTCTCCTATTTTCAGCCTCCCAAAGTGCTAGGATTACAGGCGCATGCAGCCATGCTCAGTCTCATTTACCAAGTCAGCATAGCCAGGGGATGGGGCAGGCAAGGTACTCCAGGGCATGGGAGCCCAGCTGGTGCCCTTGGCCAAAACAGGTGCTTTAGTCTGCTGAGCTATCAGGCCCACCCTCTTATATTTTGATCAGAAGTGAGAACAATGGAAAATGAGAATGGAACTGAGAGAAGGAGCTCTTTTTATCATTATTTGTGGAGGATATGTTACTCTACATCAAAGACCAAGAAAGTTCCACCACGAAGGTTCTAGAATTAATAAACAAATTCAGAAGCATGGCAGGGTACAAGTCAATACTGAAAAGTCAATAGCATTCTTCTACACAGATAATAAGCTCACTGAGAGAAATTAAAGAAAATATATCCTTCACAATAGCTTCCAAAAAATATGCATTACTTAGGAATTAATCTAATGAAGAATGTAAAAGACAGATATAATGAAAATTACAATATTCTGAAAAAAGACCAAACAGAATTTCAGGAAATGGAAAGGTATTGCTTGCACTTGAATAGGAAGAAACAACTTCATGAAAATGGCCATGCCTCCAAAATTGTTATACAGATATAATGGAATCCCTATCAAAGCACTAAAAATGTGCCTCAAATTGTGAAAGAAAACATTCTTAAAATTTATTTGGAACCACCGGGCGTGGTGGCTCACGCCTGTAATTCCAGCACTCGGGAGGCTGAGCCAGGAGGATCAGTGCAAGTTCGAGACCAGCCTGGGCTACAAAAGTGAGCTCAAGGCTAGCCTGAGCTGCATAGTGAGACCCTGTCTCAAAAAGACAAAAAAAAATTATTTGGAACCAGAAAATACCTAAAATAGCAAAAGAAGCCTTGGACAACAAAAACTACAAGATGCATTACAATCCCTGAGTTGTACAAAACTATTGTGATAATATCAACGTAGCACTCCACAAAATAGACACAAGCATCAATAGACCAGACTACAAGATGCAGATACAGCCATACACATTCTCAGACAGTTTCTCACTGACAAAGTGGAAGAAATCTTCTTTGCCAACAGGTGCTGGCAAAAATAGCTCTCCTCGTGTTGAACACTAAAACTCGGTCCATGGATATCACTATGCACTAAGCTAAAGTAAAAATGAGTTAAAGATCTAAACATTAAAACATAAATGCTAAATCTATTGAAAAGAAAGGAGGTAGAAAACTTGAAGACATATGAGTAGGAAGAGTTGATGAATATAAACCAAACTGAACAGGAAATACTTCTAAGAATCTATAACTCAGATCTCATTTTATACAAAAGCTTCTGCATACAAAAAATATCACTGATAGAGTGAAGCAACAACCCACAAACTTGGAAGAAATTCTTAATCAACCATCACTCAAAGAACTTCTACCTAGACTATATAAAGACCTAAAAAGAATCATGAAGTGCTGTACTCTGTCATGTGCCTCTCTGCCTTGGATCCAGCTGAGTATGGACTGAAACTTCCAGTAATTGTGAGATAAATAAACTATCCTTTATTTCATTTTGGGTATTGGGCATTTGTCCCAGCAATGAGAGAAAAGTAACTAAGACAGAATTTGGTACCAGAGAAGTTGGGTCCTTGCTGTGGCTAAACTGACCATATGGATTATAAGCTTTTGAGAAGGGTTCCCTGGAAGAGATAGGAAAGGTTCAGAGATGTCAGCTGCAAGCAAAGCACTGGAAAAGCTTCAGCCATTCTGTTTGAGATATTCTGGGCAGAACTCAGACCAGAAGACTAACAGAAGGCCTTCCTGTAGAGACCAGGCTGAGGAGGTTTCTGCTGGGAGAAAGGACAGCATTTTTCGTTGGACTTCAGATCATTTGTGCTGTGGATTGGCTGAAAGTCTGTCGGAATTTCTCTTGAGCCAAGAGGACTTTGCCTAAGACTGAGATTAAGCATGGCAGACTGATTAATCTTTCAAGAGATATTTCAAAGCAGCAAACTATTGGAGCAGTTGCATGATTGTTATTGGCAGCTTTTAGCCAGATTTATGTTGAAAATGAATAGCAAAGAATCAAGCAGGATGATTTAAAATATTGTGAGTTTGTCCAGGAAGGAAACCCTAGGAGAACCATGGACTGCAAAGATAGAGCTAGAGGGATCTCCTTTGCTGACAATGAACCAAAGAATCAAAAGGATGGCCTGAGGGCAGCACAAGATGTGGCAGGCAGCTCTCAACCCTTTGCAGTCTCAGAATTACAAAGAAGAGAGGTTTTGCTTGAGATGAAAGCCACAGAGACCCAAGTATCAGAATGGTGGCAGCAGCCAAATGAGTTTCAAAAGTGGTGCTCACATAGAGAATTCGTTCCTTGGAATCAAGGTCAGATTGTTCATCAATCCAGGCACTCGACCCCTACAACCAAGAGAGAAGGAAGCCTGGCCACTGTTTCAGCTGGTAGCAGACCTTGGCATCATCCACGTGGTAGTTGTTTTAGGCACATTGTAAATTCAGGAATTCTGAGGTTAAGAAGGTTTTCACCTCAATTTCAGAAGAAGGCCTGGGAGGCCAGGTAGTGTGCCCCGGAGAGAACAGTGTATAAAGCTGTGTGTGAAGTGTATAAAGTCTGTTCAGTGGAAACCCCAAAAGTTTGGAAAAGCCAGGATCGTGCAAAGAGGGAGCAAAGCCGGCCTCAGTGAGAAGCCATGGAAACTACCACCAAGAGTGCATAAGGGACAGAGCTTCATGGAGCCTACAAGTAAGTACAGACAACTTTGGACTTTCCAGTCAGAACTATGGAATTTAATGTTTACCCTGCTGGATTTTGCACATGTGTTGGTCCGGTGTTTTGTATTACCCCGTTATTTGCAACTTTTGGATTGGAAATATTTATCTTGTACCTTTGAATGTTGAATATGTTTAACTTTTCTTTTATACAGGGGCTCATTGGTTTTTAAAAATTTATTTATTTATTTATATTTATATTTATATTTATATCTATATTTATTTATTTATTTACTTATTTATTTACAAGGGCTCAGTTGAGAGTTTACCTTGGATCTTGAAGGAAACTTGGAACTTGCAGTTTTCAGCAATGCTGAAACTACTGGAATGTTCGCACCTCTTCCAGATGAACTTGAATGTCTATTGCACAAAGGGATGTGCATGATACTTTGTGGCTCCAGGGGCAGAATGTTATGGTTTATACTTAGATGTCCCTCCCAAAGTCTCTTGCAATCATGGGGTGGAGACTTGTAGAGTTTGAGAATTGACTCATGATCCACTGGGATTATGTGCTTTAATACTGATGAGGTTATTGGTCTGAGTATGGCTAGGATTATGAGAGTGTGGCCTACGGTGTATGGGCTAAAGCAGAGAGCCTGAATGCAATATAAAGAGAGACAGATTGATGCTGTTGCTCTCTGCTCCCCTGGTTGTTCCATTGCGTATGTCACCATTGTTGCTGTTCTGCCACCATGAAATGCTTCTCTGTGCAATATTTGTCTCTGCCTTGGATCCTGCTGAGTATGGACTGAAACCTCCAGTAACTGTGAGCTAAATAAACCTTTTCTTCTTTCATTTTGGGTGTTGAGTATTTCTCCCAGCAAGGAAGCAAAAGCAACTAAGACAAACTGAATAGAAGGAAAAACAATAAAGGAAAAAAAAGAAGAGGGAAATTTGTGCAAATGTATATACAGGACAGTTGAGATGATTGTGCTACTAATTCCATCAGTTCTTTGAAAATAGCAGTTAATGCCTTAATTTTTCACTTTGACTAGATCTATATGCTAACATCTATAATCAGAGCAACTATATCAATGACAGTAATATATAATACAATGCCTTGGTTGAATACTTTTGGTTATTTATTTATTTTTTTTGAAAAGCAAAAACAAATATGGGAAAAGGAAGCATCACATATAACAATGTGTATGCTAAAGATTTTCAAAATATGATTAGCTAATTCACAATGGTTGCTATATTTTTTTATCTTTTTCTCAAAACAATTATTTAGATACACGTATAGTTATACAAGAATGGGGAAACACTGAATATTGGCAATTCCTTCCAAGAAATCTTAGTTTTTTCCTTGTCTTTGGGTTTTATTTTAAAATAGCATAATAATCAATAAGACATTAAGAATAATACATATTTAGAAGATCAAGCTGAGTGGCATTAATTCAAGGATTTTGTGTTACAAATTGCTGCTACCAGATCAAAGACATGAGCATAAATAAGGTGAAAATTCTAAATATTACCTACTATTTTTTGAAAAAAAATTATGGAAATTAAGAGTACAATCATCTCAACTATCCCGCACATATATTTGCATATTTTTCCTTCCTTCTTTTTCTACTTTTTCTCATCCTGGCTATTTAATCCTTAAGCTCAGCTTCTTTCCATTTTATTATATTTATTATATCTTTAAGATTTTATTTATCCCTTCAGGTTCTTACACTAGGGAAATAACGACATTTACACATGTGCATCTGATTCATTTCATTCGTAAGTATAACCTCCAGTTGCATTCACTTATCTATAAAGGCTTCGAGTCTTTCTTTCTTTATGGCTGTGTAGTACTCCATTGTATAGAAATACAATAGGTTTTTCATGCATTCCTCAAGTGATGGACATTTTGGTTGTTTCCAAGACTTGGCTATAACACACTGTGCTGTGATAAACATGGGTGCACATTTACCACTATGGTGGAATGTCTTCAGTTCTTCTGGCAAAATACCCAGTCTCCTCAGTAATTTTCATAGTGGCTATAGGAGCCTACATTTCCACCAGCAGTGGAGAAGAGTTTATTTTTCCTCATAGCCTCTCAATTATTTGTTATTAGTTGATTTCTTTATAATCGTGATGCTTTGTAGATTCAGGTGGCATGTCAATTTTGTTTTAATTTGTTTCTTGAATGACCAGTACTGTGGAATATTTCTTTTCACGTATTTATTTTACATTTGTATTTCTTCCGCTAGGAAGTGTGTATTCATCTCAAATAAATTTTTAGATTGAGTTTTTAAATTTTCAGGGACAGAATTTTTAGTTCTTTTTTTAAGGCAGATAGAAGTCCTTTGTCTAAGTGATTGTTGGTCATGATTTTCCCCCCAACTTATGGCTTGTCTGTTCACTCTGTTTGAATACCTCTGATATTGGTTTTCTAAGTGTGGAATGTTTCTATTGTCCTATTAGTTAGGATTATACCCACTTTAAGTTCTATTTATATTTTTTGGTGGGACCAGGGTTTGAACCCAAAACCACTTTCCAGGCAGGCACGTGTGCCATGAAACTCTCTCCCTCTCCTCTTACACC